>ML109683.1:102072-126811 GCA_003697995.1 Taxidea taxus jeffersonii | reverse complement strand
TATATATATATATATATACATACATACATATATATATTTGAGGAATTATTTTTAGGTTCTGATCTTTACTAAATTTGCAAAAACTCAGAGAACCTCTTTAACCAATAAACATTGCTACTACATGTATCATTTTAGAAGGAACCCTAATTAGAAGCTATTTAATTTTTTTGAGTTTTACTATTTACTCAAATTTATAGGAATGCTCAAAATGATTTTTTTTCCCTCCATATATGTAAACAGAATGAAATTAAAATTAACTGGTGATTTCCCCCCTGGAGTGATTAAAAGAAAAGTATTGTATTTTGCTAATAACAGACTTATTTTGAAGTTATTGTACATTCTACATGATATAATGTGGAAATAAATGCTCAAGGAGTATGGAAAGAAAGACTATTCCAGCTAATAAGAGAGTTTCATTCTAGAGGGGCCACCAAAGAGTCTGTCATGATTGACAAGTATTCTAGTGGAGTCTTTCTTCTCTTTTTCTCTTTTTTTTCCTATAGCAGTGTTGAAGTCAGTCAAAGTATATATATACAAAGCTGAGTGAATACCAGTTTCCCCAGTACAGGGGCTATTTTTTCAGGAAGTCTAACTCAAACCAGATGTTTTGCCTAGACCCAGAGTTTGTTGCTGCCAAGCATCTCATCAGAGGTCAGAGTTCTGGGCTCCGGGCCCTGCTAGAATTCTTTCACAAATTGCTATTCGGTGAGGTTTTAATCCTAATGGAAAGAATAATGTGCTTGTAAAATCTGCAGTTATTACAAACACAGTATACATATTGTGGACTTCAAATGACTACATATTTCATTCCCATAAACAGGGAACACAGATGAATGCCTTGTGTGATAGCTTTAGACATTCTCACTAAAATCTAGTATGCAGTTTATACCACATTAACCATTTGCATTTGTAATTCCCCCATAAAAGTAGCTGTTATCTTTGGGTGACAACTGGTAATCAACTCATGCCCCCCCCCAATTTTTTTTTAACAAGTTCTACAACCTCATATAACTGTATGAATGCAAGAATTAAAAGCATTTGGGACCAAATATTGGATATTCTCTTAGGAAGATCTATGAATGCTATAGTACTAAGTGAAAAATTCTAAAAGTAGAGCAAAAGAAGCCATTGTGCCAAGACTTAACCATCCTATATTTGGAAACACTTTTGATAAAACTGAATTCATTTACTCAAATTAGAATGAAGAGTATTTCTTTGTAATGGTGAGAATGTGATTGGTGTATGTAACTGAACTTCAATTGTCCGTCTTTTGAAAAATTAAGGGAGATTAGTGAGATTTATTATATCTCTGCTTTCTAAATTTTTATACAGATATTATTAGTTGCTTATTTTGAGGCTTTGTTATTGTTGATTAAAGCCCAAGGGAAACTTCCAGGTAGATAAAAGTGTGTGAAACCAGAGCATCACAATGTGGGCTAGAGTTAACTATGTTAATTAGACCATACCTACTAAAACTAAATCTGCATTTGGGGTAGACGTGTGTTAATTTTTGTGTCAACAAAACAGAGAGAGTCTTAATTTCTGAAAATGAGGGAAATTGAACTTAAAAAAAAAAATAAGGGGCGCCTGGGTGGCTCAGTGGGTTAAAGCCTCTGCCTTCGGCTCAGGTCATGGTCTCGGGGTCCTGGGATGGAGCCCCGCATTGGGCTCTCTGCTCCGCGGGGAGCCTGCTTCCTCCTCTCTCTCTGCCTGCCTCTCTGCCTACTTGTGATCTCTGTCTGTCAAATAAATAAATAAAATCTTAAAAAAAATATATGACAGCAGTTTTTAGTGCCCCTGAATTATCTCATAACCATCTGAAAACATTTTTTGGTTTGTAGCATTTATTTGGAAATTAGAGCCAAATTTCTAAATACCATCTGTTTGTTTTCAATAATATTGGGTATAATAAACAATATTGTCAACAATATCAGGTATAATAAATACATAAACAAGGCTCAGTTTCTCTAAATCTTCAAAATACATAAAAATTGGTTAACCATGGGAGTCTAGAAAATTCTAATAGAACCTTATGATATAGGCAGTACCTTTTAAACTACAGTTTTGATTTTGCCCTTCATTTCTACAAAAGAAAATCAACATTAATATCATCTCTACTGCACAGATACAATTGCATTGGTATGGAGAGGAGTCACAATTTCTGTGAACATTTAAATTCTATTAGCTGGCAACAAGTGAAAAAAAATATTTGTTCAAGTGTGTGACGTAAAAAGAAAATGCAGAGCATTTGTGTTGCATTACTTTCAAGTTGTGGAACAACTTTTAAAAGCTATTTTCTCATTAATCTTTATGTTATTTTATGCCTCTGAAGACCTAGCATGGTGGCGGATCTTCTGCAGCATGTTATTTTCTGATGTTATCTCCCTTTCCACATAAATGCTTATAGTATATCATATTTACTGCTCTGTTATTTAGTTTCACCTTATATCATTGCTTACAAGAGACTTTTTCTTGGAAAATAGTGCAAAATTGCATGGTATTTTTATTATCTTTGACATTCCCAAAAGTGAAATAATCTGTTTTTTTATTTGATCATAAACTGTAATTGGTGGATGCCCCTCATCCATACAGACAGGTGACACCATCATCAATTTCTGTAAAGAGGTTGAAAACAAATGTCAAAACTTGAGGCTACATTTCATTCTGTATTGCACAATCATTCAAGTGCAATTAAAAGAATAGTCTGAGACTGTGATCAGTTAATGAGAAACAAACAATCTCATATTAATGAGTTCCCATTTGCCAATAATTCTGTCATTTGTAACTTGAATCAGTCATCACCCCTGCAAATAGCCCTTTCAAGACATTATTTGCAATTTTGTCTTCTGTTTTCTGTCCTTGATGTTGTGAAAATGGCCGTCTACTGTTACAGGAATGAAAAGAGATCCCGTTCAAACATCTTTTGTGTTTCCACTTTCAGTGAAAAATGTTTTTCAAACCTGCAGCTGGTTATTTCTGCAGGAGTTCCCACTTATGCTCAGATTTGATTGACATTTTGAAATGGCAGCTTTTCATGAAAAGCTGTTAACTTGTAGAATTCAGTTATGGTACTAAGACAGACTGACTTTGTTCTGTGGCTGGGACCTGTCCAAACTAAATAGAACCCTGCATCTGAATTTAATAGTGCTACTCAGCCAAGATAGGGCAGTTTTACCTTTTTTTCTCCAAAACTCTGATGCTTCTTATGTGTTCTAAAACTAACTTGATGGATATTCATCCCAACATCTTTCTGTTCTGTAATCGCTTTAATTGACATATATAGTCATTCTCTTATTTACCCCCTTAAACATCTAATAGACTAGGACAGTGCTTTACTTTAAGATATGCTGAGAAGAACTTATTTCACAATTAATGTTATAGAGCACAAAAAATTTAGGAATATTAATAATTGTTTTCTTCCACTATAATGGATTTAAAATGTTTGGAAAATGTTGCTACTAGGACTTACAGATTCATTTTTTCTGTGAAAATATTTTAAAACCATTTTGCATATTATACTATACAAATGTGGTTTATTAATATTATTTATTCATTTATCCAACAAATAATTATACCTTTAGTTTCAAGGCAAATGTGCTATAAGCCATGAGAATCTCAACATGATTCCTGCCCTTAGGAACTTGGAATTCAGTATCTTCTTATTAAACTAACTAAAAATTAGTGCTTCAAAATGCACCACTTTATAACATTTAGTGTTAATGATGTTCAGTGTTTCAAATGCCTAGCAATTCTTGTACCTGATTTCCATATAACAGTCTCATATGGCAAGTAAGAAAATTTAGTATCCTAGTCCTTGTGCATTTTTTTGTTGTTGTTGTTTTGTGTGTGCGCGTGTGTGTATGGTCCCATGCTATCTGTCAGGAAATATAAAACTCTGGTTTCACTTCCAGATTTTAGGGCACTATTTGTTGTGTTATGTGGGGCTCTTAAACCTGAACTTGATACCGGTTCCACCTGTCTTAAGACAGAGAACTGAGACAGTTAATCACTAAAGACCCTGATCACTTTTGTGCAAGCCCTGATCTTCCCCTTCTTAGCTCCTACTCCTGCAAGTCTAATTTAAATAGGGGACTCAGGATGATGATATGCTTTATATTAACTGTGGCTGACATATTGCTGCTGCTTTACCTTTGGGTAGATGATCTTTACATTCCAGATCACATGCTAGTGTGAGCTAGAGCTGTACTGTAGGCCCTCTGAGAATGTTCCTGTATATAAAATACAGTGTTTTAATTTTCATTCTGATAGCTCTAAAGCAGAAAGTCAGGGTTGATATTGGTTGAAAATACAAGCTAGAAAGGTAATTTTAATATTATCCCTGGATTTTAATTTCTTTTGATGATGTGGAATACTTTTAGAATCTTAGTTTGCATATGTGTTAAACATACCCATAGACTCATAATTGGCCAACAGGTAGCCTGAAGGCATTCCTCAGTCCTTCTGTGGGAATAGCAACTGATGTAACTATTTCATTGTACAGATTGACTGTATGTGTCAAGGGACCTTAAAATATCCCTTTTTGTTTTAACCGAACTTGGGGTGGGGTGATTATGTCCTAAGAAAGCAAGTTCATTTTTAAATCTGATGCATAAACATATTCTTACACTTATACCTATAATTGAATACTGAGAAAGCAAAACAAAATGTTCAATTAATAGAAAGACTGAATTAACTAAAGTGTGTCCATATAATTGAATAATCTGCAATCATTTAATATTAAGTTTCCCAAGAATCTTAAATAAAATGTCCAAATATTCAGTCAGAAAGCTAGATTTACATTTGTATTACAAGAGGAAAAATATGC
Organism: Taxidea taxus jeffersonii; assembly: GCA_003697995.1. Lineage (NCBI taxonomy): Eukaryota > Metazoa > Chordata > Mammalia > Carnivora > Mustelidae > Taxidea > Taxidea taxus. The sequence continues at coordinate 121,986 of ML109683.1, read as the reverse complement.
CTTGGAAAAGTTAAAAAGAAAAATGATCCCTAAAAGTCAGTTGCTGCTCACTGATAAGACTGTATATGTTATCTTCTTCTCCTTTATGCACCTGTACACTTTTGTAATTTGTTATAATTAAGACATGTAACTTTAATTCTGTGGGAGAAAAAGATTTATTAAAATGAGAAACAAAAGGGCGCCTGGGTGGCTCAGTGGGTTGAGCCGCTGCCTTCGGCTCGGGTCATGATCTCGGGGTCCTGAGATTGAGTCCCACATCGGGCTTTCTGCTCGGCGGGGAGCCTGCTTCCCCCACTCCCTCTATGCCTGCCTCTCTGCCTACTTGTGATCTCTCTGTCAAATAAATAAAAATTAAAAAAAAAAAAAAGTAAAATGAGAAACAAAAAAAAAAATAGTAGTTATATGGTAACAGTAGTTACCTAGTAGTTACAGAAATCTTAGAATCCTGTTTTCTGATTTCTTTCAAAGGCTGAGCTTAAGAGCTTGAATAATGATCCTAGTTCAGAAAGTGAAAGACAGTTACCTATAGGCCATATTCTACCAGCAGAGGATTTTGTTTGGCTAGCACTGGAATTTTAAAATAATTTTTAAGTTTGAATGGCTTTAGAAAAGGGCACACCCTCTCCAGTATACCACCAGCCCCTACCCATCGCTGTCATATTCCTGGCCTGATTCATACCTTTGTGTATGACCTTCCCAGGCCTCTGAAAGGCAAATGTGTTTGGACAGCTCTGTACCTAATGCTGAATACCTCTCTCAGTAGTAGAATGGGATCCATTGTAGTTTTTGGTTTTGTTTTGCTCACCCAGCAGATGAGAATGGTGATGGTTGTGGTGATGGTGATCATAGCAGTTAGCATTTGTTGAGCCCTTATTATGTGCCAGGCTTATAATAAAACTTAGATTGATCAGGTAATCTGTAAGGCTGGGTGCTATTGTTTCCTCCATTTTATCAAGGAAATAGCTGAAGCTAACCAAGGTTAAAAATCTATTAATAGTAGAGCCAAGATTTGAAGCTAAGTCTACTTTTGATTTAAAGTCTGTGCTCTTAATAGTTAAGTTGTATGCATAATTAATATACTTGAGCATCTCTGGGAATCTAACCATGCTGCTTATGTTATTGAAGATAGAATTTGGCAATAATTGCCATTCTTGTTTATGCATATCACAAATAAAAGGAGAAAATGGTTTTGGTAGTATTCTTTCTACTTTTATTAAACAATAAACTATGTTATTCATTTTTAGTTTATAATTGTACATTCTGTTAAGATCAGAATTAGAAGAAACACTGGTGTTTACTGTGGAAACTTGGTATAAATGTTATTCTCTATATCAAAGAATAGTATACCTATTTGTTAACATAAAATTATGTTGACTTCACATATGTAATTTTGATCTATTCAGTTCCTGTTACATAACATATTCAGGATATTGCATAACCCCTGCCATAACTATCTAAAAACAAAGCTCTCTGCTAAATACCTTGATATACAACTTTCAGAGTTCTATAGACCTAATGCTTATTATGTCAAGTATGTGGTTTTTTGTTTTTGTTTATAACCTTTTGTTTTTCTCTTGGCCAGAAAAAAAAAATGGGGGGATTCTGATTAGAGGGAGAAAATTGGTTTAAATTGAACAAATATGCTTTCCAAAGTTTCTAATGATCTCATGAGGGTTAAGTCACATTAACTCTTATATCTGAATCCCTTTCAGAAACTGTAACATGCCATTTTCAAATTATTTACAAGTGTTGGGAAAAAAAGAAAAACACAGAAGTGTTCTCTGCTTTAAACTCTTCAGGAAAAGGTGTTCAATTCAGCAAACACAAGCATTTATTACACTGGAGTACATGGGAAGTTCGAAAAGAGGAAAAAGCAATAAGTAAAACCTTACCACTGATGGATAATTGTTTGGAACTGTGTAAGAAGTAGATGTTCTGAGTTCGTGCATGTCAAAAAGGTATTTGACTTTCACAGTTGAATAATAGTTTCCCTGGGTGTAGAATTTTAGGTTAAAAATAATTAAAATAATTTTTCCTCCAAGATTTTGTTGCATCCTCTCTGTTGCCTCCTTTCATCTAGTGGAATTGGTGGTGATCTGATTCTTGTTCCTTTGAGGGTGACCTGTTTTTCATATCTCTGGAATTTTTTTTCATCTCTTTTTTATATGCTTGTCTTTTTTCATTCATTGGGCTGAACACCTCCATAATCTGAAGATGACTTTTGGCTCTGGGAAAATATCTTGTGTCACACATTTGATTTCTTGTCCTGTGTTTTCTCTAATTCTGCTAAGGTAGGTAAGGGACATCTTAGGTGGAATCTTTTTCTCCTGGAATTTTCAGCCTCTGATTTTTGTCATTGTTGTTGCTCTGGGGGAACCCTCAACTTTATCTTCTAAGTTTATTTTGAATATTTCATTTTGGCTATCTTGTTTTTAATTTCTAAAAGAAAATGGTCTCTTGTACTCTAATTCCTTCCTTATGGTATTATGTTCTTGTTTTTTTGTTTATATTTTTAGCTACAACATTTTCTTTTATTTTCCTAAAAATGCAGACCAGAGGGATTTCCCTGTTTCTTCTGCCTTTTTTTGTTTGTTTGTTTGTTTGTTTATTGTGTTTTGGTTTTCTGTTATCTTGATATTTCTTAGAATGGAGAGTTTTTCAGTTTCTAAGAGAGCATTGGTGATTTCTTCCTATTTAAGAATATCTCCATATGAGGCTGGATAGGGCTTTGGTATATGCACATGGACTTTATTTCATTAGCAGGCTTTGCTGTCTTGTGATCTCTTGTGATAGGATGTCTCTTCTTAAACTGGGGAATGTCTATATGCCGCATTTCAGAAGACTTTTTCCCTGGGGCCTTCTCAGTTTCCTTAGTGAAGAATCTTACATTATTTTTTTTCCCTATGGTGAGGGAAGGTAGGATGAATATTGAGCTATATAGGTGGAGTAAATAATTTACATGCTGCTTGTGGTGAGTTTGGAGAGGTACTGGGTTGAGTAATGTCCCCTCAAAATTCATATCTACCCAAATCCTCAGAATGTGGTCTTATTTGGAAATATGGTCTTTCTAGATCTAATTAAAATGAGGTCATACTGGGTTAGGGTGGGCCCTCATCCAATGATACATAGAGAAAAAAGAATGCTTATATGAAGATGAGACAGAGATTGGAGTGAACCTGCTGGAAGCCAAGGAATACCAAGGATTGCTGGCAACACCAGAAGCCAGGAGAGTGACATGAAACAGATTCTTCCTCAGAGATTTCAGACTTCTAGGCTCCACAAGTGTGAGAGAATAAATTTCTGTTGTTTTAAGCTACCTAGTTTATGGTAATTTGTTACAACAGCCCTAGGCAACTGAACCGGGTCTGCAGCAACCAAATCAACAACCTGACGGCATACTCACCAGGCCTTTTGAATAGCATCCCTTGGCTCCTGGCCTTTTGCATTTGTGCACTGTACACAGTATGTCAAAGGGCCAGACCTCAGACTGGAGAATTTAGGCATGAGTAAAGGATTTTCACTTCTTAGTCCATGAGATTTTAGCTTTACAGATTAAGGAGGGATTAGATTAGCCTCTCCCCTGGTGTAAGTAGGGGTTGGAAAGATTCAGTCCTGGTAGGGTGTGGCAGAGCCCTTTATATGCACTCTGGTTCTGCTCACTCAGCATTTGGGGTTGGGGGACCACCAGCCCATCTCGGGCATGATAAAAGGGACAGTGGTCCCAGGACTTGCAGTTCCAATGTTAGGGGCCTTACCAAGTAGTGATGTGATTCCCCACCTCAGATTTCTATCAGGATTGATTATCTTAAGCACTGGGGTCCTTTTTCCATGGCATGCTGTACTGAAAACCATCTCCTTTCTGCATGAAGTCAGCCTGACAGGAGTCCTGGCATGTTAATTTTTACCTCTCGTGGAAGGTAACTATTGTATAGTCTGACTTAGAATTAATGCCCCAGGTCTTGTTCAAGTATGGTCCCTGACATAACCCAGGCCAGAGCCACTGTAGCGGTTCTGCCTGATTCATGAGCTCCTTCCTCATCTGTGTCTGCTGCATGAATGCCCCAGCCTGCGACTTTTTCCCTCTGACTTTCCTTCCTCAAGACACCCAGTACTAAGGCCTGGAGGAAAATATGCTCCTAGCCATTGAGCTGTCTCTAATAGCAAATACATCATAGAGGTTTAGGCAAGGGGGAAAACCCAGGCCTTTTTTTCTTTTTAAATTATCTTCCCATTTTCGTTTCACTTTCTAGGGAAAAGTTGTAGAACTCAAGCCTTTAAATTCAGTTTCTGTTAAGATGGATAGTTTCCTTGGTGAGTTATCAGTAATTAAAATGCATATCTGATTTTTAGGAGTAGCCATTGGTGAAACAAGTATGGCATAGATTCAAGTCAATGACAACATGTGGTTTTCTATGCTGTCTATGCATTGATTTCTATAATGAGTTTCTAACTTTGTCCTCTGGCTTCACTAGCTAACTCCAATTCCTTTTCTACTTTTTCTTTGCTTCTGGGAAGGTATTGCTTCTGTAGATTTCACATTGTAGAATGAAACTCACCTCATTGTGACCCTTAACCTATGTAGTAAATCCTCTGAAATTAATTTTGGTTCTTTCTGATCTGTGCCCCCGTATGACTCCCCCCAAGGTTTCATTATTAGATTTTGACAGCCTTTTAAATTTGTAAGTGCCACAAATTTGTCACTAGAGATGAATGGATAAAAAGAAAATTCCTTGCAGTGGAGGATATGGGTAAAATATTTCAAGTGACAGATGTGCATCAATAATGTTAATGTTTATAGGGTGATGAAAACCATATAAGTCTTAAGCCAGAATCTTGTTTCAGTTGAGTCTCAGAAATTTTGACCACAGAAGCCAAGGCACATTCCATTTATTCCAACAAATGTTTTTTTCAAGGCCTTTCCAACTGTCTGAAAGACAGTTGTCACTCTTACATGCCTGAACCTTAAGTGTTTTTTCTACCGTGTTAGTTAAGAGCAATGGAAACATTGTCTACTATTCCCAAGATGACTTTTGTCTTGCCTTGAGTTCTAAAATGGAAAGCAAATTTGACAATGTTATTTTGCCCTTTATTTTTTCATATTCATTCTCTGGCAAGGTTTTTAAGAAATTTTGCATCATTTTTTCTGACTGACTTCTGCCCTTGTTTCATGCCAAAAGATTGCCTTTACTGCACACTGAGCAGTCACAGGGCCATGGATTTTCCTTGTTTCTTATTGATACCAAAGGAGTTCCCCCAGTGGGTTCTGGTTCTGGTATAAAAGACTTTTAATATTTGTGGGACTGAAAAGTACATTCATAAGAAATCTAGAAAAAACAAATTGAAATTATCATGAATATGATGCCAGTGAGTATATATATATACATATGTGTGTGTGTGTGTGTGTGTTAACTAAAAGAGGAGGATAAAAACATTAAGCCATTTTAGTATGTCTTTTGTTTACTTGCTAGTAACTGATTTTGTTTCTTGAAAAACATGAACAAAAAATGATTTATTAAAAAACTAAGCTATTATGAAGTTTCCCAGGGAAATTAAGAGTAGTTCTTAGGGAAAAGAAAGAAAAATAAAGGAGAGGAAAAAACCAAGATTAAAAATCACCACCACCCCTACCTCCATTCAAAGCCTGAACAGGTTTCCCTGACTATAGATATTGTTTACCAAAGTCATCTGGAAGTAATACTCTAACTACATAATAAGCATATTGATCTTACATTGGAAATTTCACATTATGCCAAGCATTATTGTACTAAAAGTTGTTAGGAAGATAGGTTTCTTGAAGTGGGCCATTATATTACATTGTCCTAAGTCAATAATAATAAAACAACTAATTAGTATTTCTAAAGTACTTAGGAGTGGAATGAGATTGTATTCTCCCTTTAGTATTGGATAAGAGTAAGGTAGCAAGATGTTACTTGATTTGCTTAGTCTTTCTCACTACCTTTCATTTATTCCTAAAGGTTAAGTAAGATACAGTATAGGCTGTATGGTCAAGTTGCCTGAGTTCAAATTTTGGCTCTACCATTTATTAGCCTAGTGACCTTGGGCAAATTATCAAATTTATCTTTATTGTTGTCATCATCATCATCATCATCGTCCCTAGTATAGAATTTTAGTACGTTAGCACTGAAAGGTATTTGAGAAACTATCAAATCCATCCTCCTATTTTGTAAAGAAACTGAAGGCAAGGAAATTCAATAGCTTATCTACCTCTAACTAGAACGTGATCTTTTAATTTTTATATCCTTTCCACTACATCAGTTTTCAGTTTGATTTCATGGACTAGTAAAATAATTTTTTTTTAATTGTGGTTGTGATAATCAGTCACAAGGATGGTCCTCAATTCTATATTCTGCTGGTCTTGGTGACCAGTAGAATATGGCAGAAGTAATGGCATATCCCATCTGAGATTAAGTTATAAAAGACATTGTGGTTCTATCTTGGATGCTTTCAATCTCTTGGATCACTCACTGTGGAAGAAGCCGACTTCTATGTCATGAGCAGCCCTAGGAGAGACCCATACGAAGAGAAACTGTGGTCTGTGGCCAGCAACATTTGAGGAACTTAGTCCATCAGCCAATCGTGATATGAAAGAGCCATCTTGGAAAAACATCTTTCAACCCACTCAGGTCTTCAGATGATTTCAGCCCCACTGCTGACATCTTGATTTCAGCCTCATAAGAGACCCTCATGAGAGCCAGAACCACCCAGCTAAGCTTCTTCCGGTTTCCTGACCTTTAGAAACTCTGTGAGATAATAAATGTTTGTTGTTTTAAGCTGCTGGGTTTTAGAGTAATTTGTTACACAGCAGTAGTTAACTAATATAGTAGGATTAGGGAGACCGATCTATTTCCAGGATTTTTATTTATTTTTTTTTTGGTCACAGGGAAAAGTAAAAGGACTACTTTAGTACCGAAATAGTAGGAATTTCATAATTATATAGTAAAGGGCAGTTGTTTAAATTGAATAAATTTATCTTGTTGAAAAATTTTGACATTGTTCTTTTCCTCATTTTGCTACTGACCACTGAAGTCTGTCATGAACTGACATTTGGGAACCAGCGTCCTTCATCATTCTGTATTTCAGTTAGCAGTTTTCAAGTTTGCCTTCTTTCGTGCCCTCAGGTGTTTGCTGAATAAAGGAAAATGTATTGTCTTTCAAAATGTGACTATAGAAAAACCAAATTGAGGAAACTCAAGTTGTATTTCTTACTCATGGTAGAAGGGACAGTAGTACATGAAAACTATGTTAACGTTAGTCACTCTAGCCAGTTGCTTTATGTTTATAGATTTCCTCATCTGTGAATTGAAAGGTTATATTATATGATGTTCTGGAAGCCTTTCCAGCCCCTAAATGTTGAGAATGTATTGGCATAGAAGATCTTCTATTTTGGAATGTAGTCTAATAATGGAGTACAGTTTACTGAGGAGAAATGGGGGCATAGGTCCTGAAGATCTTTGGGCATCATTCTTCTCTCCCATACTATTTGTCCAAAAAAAGGGAAGTAACCATAAAATCTTTGCATTTTCCATTTTTAAAAATGCAGTGGTTTAAAATCCAAAATTAGAACTTCATCAGGACTGGAGTTCCTGGGTGGCTCAATCAGTTAAGTGTCTGCCTTTGGCTCAGGTCATGATCTCAGGGTCATGGGATTGAGCCCCAGGTTGGGCTCCCTGCTCAGGGCGGGGAGCCTGCTTTCCCCTCTCTCTCTCTCTGCTGTACCCTCTGCTTGTGTTCTCTCTCTCTCTCTCTTTCTGTCAAATAAATAAGTAAATGAAATCTTAAAAAAAAAAAAAAAGAAAAGAAAAGGAAAGAACTTCTTCAGGACTAAGAGTTACCCAAAAGGAAAAGAAAGAAAACTGCCAGTTAGAAGGGACATACTCCTTTTCCTCTGACTCTACATGTGCACACTTATGGCCTAACCTCCATACTTAATAGTTCTGCAGCTATGAAAGAACCAACCAGGAATGGAAATGTCCCAAAGCAGTCAGAGTTTCCTTTGAGAAAAAATTCTGTCATTCATAGATGAACTGGTTAGGTGGAAAATCCTAATTATTTTAGACATGTCAAATAAAATGCTGTAATTGATCCTTCTTATTGACAGAAGGATAGAAAAATTAGAGGGAAAGGGAACAGGAGAAAGTAAATTATAGTTTCAAGTAAGAGAAAAAACTAGTGCCCTGTCAAAGCAGATAGTTTCTTCAGAAATCTTTTTGTTGGTGTTGTTTGGTCTTGCATAAACACTGTTACCATTTACTTAAGATTTATAGTAAGAGCAGGGTGATACAGAATTTTAAAAGCATGCCTATTTTGTTAGAACATGTTTAGTTCTGGTAAGCCTTATGAATAAATAAAAAATATAAACAAACAAAAAAAATGTTCCTCCTGGTTATTACAAAACTTTCCCTTAAAAAATAAAATAGGTAAAAGTCTTTGGATTTTCTTTGCAACCCAAGCAAGAAAACTAAAATTAGCATCGCTAGATCAAATGATACTACTTTACTTATAAGAAACAGAGGGGCATCTATCGTATTTAAAAGCCTGGGCTCCAGAGATAGACCGTTTGCACTCAGGAGCATGCTGGCAGTATGACCTGGGGCAACTTACTTAAACCACTCTCTGCCTGTTTACTCTTATACAAAATGGAGGTAATAATATAACAGTAATAAAAGTGCAGCATTGTGAAGATAAATCAAGTTAGTGTTATAAAATTCCAGACACTTATTAGCACTCACTATAAATGTTTTCTGGTGTTAATACTGTAAAATGGATTTTCTTGTGCAGGGATCTTGAAGAGCTTTGACAGCTTAGTATGGCTTGTCCATAACCCTTTGTATTTTGCCCCTTCGTGGTAATAACAACTGCACCACATTATGAATTGTCACTTGAAAAGTTAGCCCTGTCACGGACATTTACTTATGGAGTATTTACTTATGGAGTATCTATCATTAAAGGTTAAGCATAAGCATCTCATCCAGTGAAAATTACTGGATGTTCTTAAAAAGGACTACAGAGGTAACACTCAGTATAAGCTAGGTAGTAGTAGTTATCACCTTCTCCCATTTTTTAGGTGAATTTCAGAATTATTTGCAAATAGCTATTGCAAAAGAATTATTTTGAGTTTTTCATTTATGTAGCTGCTTCCAGTAGGCACATTTCCACTTCCATCCCTTGATGCTGCTGCATCCTCTCCCTACACACTGCCTCTTGATGCAGGTTTTAGAAACTCATTATGTTCATTCCTAGAATGCTTCCCCACTCATCTCTTTTCTGAGCTCCAGATTCCATATATCCATCTGCCAACCTGACCTTTCATTTGAAAGTCTCATAGATTTGTCTAGGAAAGAACTCTTGACCTCGGTCTCCTAACCCTCCCTACCTCCCCCAGATTTAAAATGAAAACCATTAAATGATTCTCTGCCATCCTTCCTATTTCAATTAATGTCATCACCATCCACCCAATTCGTAGAGTCACAAACCTATCCTCATTAAAAACTTAAATTTATTAGAATCCTTGATCCCTTTTTTCCCACCCAACCACCTGACTCTAGCTAGACAGCTGTCATCTCTCTCAGGGTATACTGAAAAATCTCTTACCAGGACTCCCTGTTTCCACTTCTGTCTGTTTTCAATCCATTTTCTACAGCATGCTTTTTGAAAATGTGTATTAGATCCTGTCTCTGTCCCCACTGTGGTAAAAATAAAATTCAGACTCTTTACCATAGGACCTGTCAGATCCTTGTCTGCCTTATCTCTGAGTGCTTTTCCTTTTCCCCATGACATCCTGGCCACCCTTGGCTCCTTTCACTTTTGTGAACATAGTAGCATGTTCCCCTCTTAGGACTTTTGCATTTGTTTTTTTGGCCTAGAAATGTTCTTTCCCTAGCTCTTTGCATGGCTGGCTCCTTCTCATTCTTAAAGAGTCAGTTTTAATGTAGTTTTTCAAAGAATCAGTTACCAGTCACTCAAGTAGCTACCTCCACTCCTTGTGACTATCGTGTTACTCTGTTTATTTCCTTTATAGCATTTATCACATTATAATTTTTATTTGTTTAATTGTGCATCCAATAATCAGAACAAGGTCAGGTACAAAGCAGACACTCAGTACATATTTATAACGTACATTCATTAAATGAACAAAGGAATAAGTTTTTATGAGCATTAGAAAGTTTATTTTTTATTTTCTTGCTTTGACTCTATTCAAGGTACTTCCAAGCTTCATTTTTAAGCTCATTCAGTTTGTTGGCAGAATTCATTTCCTGACTGTATGACTGAGGGTTCCAGCTTTTTGCTGGCTACTGGCTGGAGACCACTTTCAAGTTTTAGAGGCCACCCACAGTTCCTTGCCACACGGGCTTCTTCAACATGACTGCTTACTTCATCAAGAAATTAGGAGAATCTCCTTTCCCCTGTTATCTAACTGATCACAAGAGTGACATCCTATCATCTCTATCATACTCCACTACTTGGAAGCAAGCACAGGCTTTGCTTACACTCAAGGGAAGGTGTGAAGGAGTGAACACCGGAGGTGAATTTCACTGGGAGTCTCTTTAGGGTCTGTCTGCCACAGTAATTAAAGAGAAACTGTCAGTTTCCCTAAGTGTGACCTGGATCAATGCGACTTTTAAAAAGAGTGAAGCTTACTACTATTTAGCATTGGAATGAGGGACTGTGGTTGCCTCTTGAAATTTTCCATTCAAAATAATATGTGTTAATTGTAAACCATCTCTTATGAACCAGGAGACACTCCTGACTCAAAGAGAAGGAAAGAAGTTTTGTTAAAATATTAAGAAAGTGGAGGGACATAAAGAAGGCAGAAAAACTTTCTTATTGAATGGAAGTAAAGGACACCTGGACAGCTAAGTCAGTCAAGCAGCTGTCTTCAGCTCAGGGAATGATCCCGAGGTCCTGGCATCGAGCTCGAGTGGGGAGCCTGCTTCCCCCTCTCCTTTTGCCTCTACCCCCGCTTGCTCTCTTGCTCTCTCTCTCTCTCAAATAAATAAAATTAAATTAAATGGAAGTAAGTTACTAATTCACTTTAAACTCAAATTTATTTCAAATAAACTGTTAGTTCTAAACTGAGATGTACTCCACCTGAGAAATCCCCTTAGTGGTTTGAAAAATGAATACTATGAGTTGTGCTCTGATCCTGCTTGCCTAGCTGATCCTATAAGGACCAATGTTTCTTAGGTCCTACGATTCTTTCCTTGGTAATATCTGTATCCCTCTTCTAAATTCTAGAGTTCTCCAATTTGTATTTTCTTTAATTCTGTGACCTAACCCTTATCCATGGCCTAGTTATTCTTAGGCCAAACAGGTTTGATTTTGCCTGACCCACAGAGATATTTTGGGAAAATGAGTCATTATACTGCACTAAGCCTTAAGGAAAAGATTATGTGTTTTCATATCAAAAGTATTTCTTTCCCCAAACCCATTAGTTGTATCAAGGTATGTATGTATCTGTATCTGTATGGAGGTATGCTCCTCTACCTTTCTGGTAGAGGTGCTTAAACTACTTTTTGGTCATGCTCGTTTTGAGATTGACCATGGTAAGTGGAGTCTTATGACTGAGTCTCACAGACTTTGATCTGGAAGCTGGCAACTCAAGACTTTTTTTTTTTTTTAAGATTTTATTTATTTATTTGACAGAGAGAGAGAGAGAGAGATCACAAGTAGGCTGAGCGTCAGGCAGAGAGATGGGGGGGAAGCAGGCTCCCTGCTGAGCAGAGAGCCCGATTTAGGGCTCAATCCCAGGACCCTGAGATCATGACCTGAGCTGAAGGCAGAGGCTTAACCCACTGAGCCACCCAGGTCCTCCGAGACTTTCTTTCTAAGGGTTTCTTTGTTTTCTGGGTCAAATCTCTCCATTTCTTTGGTCTCCTTTTATGGTGTGACAGGATGCTATACTTTAGCTTATCCTCAAAGTGACAGAAGCTCAAGTTTAATTCAGTACCCAGGAAAAGAAAGACTTAAGCTTTTCTAATTAATAGCCTCAGGGATTCATCTATGACTAGGGTCTGAGTTCACAAGAACTCTTTCTGACCTAGAAACCTACCAGAAACTGTTCACCAGAGGATTGGGTGGCTTGGAGTGAGGGACCCTGTGACCATGATCAGTCTTAACAGGTCAGTGGTAGGGCATCTCAGATTTCATTTTCAGATTTCAGCTTCTGAGCGTGCTATTGATTGGTGCCTGCTAGAACAGTTAATATGAATTTGGATTTGGTTTTGTCCTGCTGTAATGCCCTGAAGCAATCCCTTGCTGCTGGTATCTCCTTTTATTTTAAGTGACTCTTCTTCAACCAAATTCCCAGCTTCAGCAAGAAGAAATTGCAAAACTGCCAGAAATTGGCTCTTGGTTGCCTTTATGTTAAAGGAAATGCAAACTGAAACAGTAGTAGTATTGAAAACCTACTGTGTGCCAGGATGTAGCAGTGAGTGAAATACATATATATTTTCTATTTTTTAATTAACATATAATGTATTATTTTCAGGGGTACAGGTCTGTGATTCCTCAGCCTTACACAATTCACAGTACTCACCATAGCACATACCTACCCTGCCATCCCATCTCTCCCCCCGCCTCCACTCCAGCAACCCCCAGTTTTTCCCCTTTTCCCCTGAGACCAAGAGTCTCTTAAGGTTTGTCTCCCTCTCTGGTTTCATCTTGTTTCATTTTTCCCCTCCTTCCCCTGTGATCCTCTGTCTTGTTTCTCAAATCCCTCTAATCAGTGAGATCATATGATTGTTGTCCCTCTCGACTGACTTATTTCGCTTAGGATAATACCTTCTAATTCCATCCACGTCATTGCAAATGGCAAGATTTCGGCGGGGGGAGGGTTTGATGGCTGCACAGTATTCCATTATACACACACACACACACACACATATATGTATATATGTATATGTATGTGTGTGTGTGTGTGTGTGTGTGTGTGTATACCATATCTTCTTTATCCATTCATCTGTTGATGGGCATCTAGGCTCCTTCCATAGTCTGACTATTATGGACATTGCTGCTATAAACATTGGGGTACAGGTGCCCCTTCAGATCACCACATTTGTATCTTTGGGGTAAATACCCAGTAGTGCAATTGCTGGGTCATAGGGTAGTTCTATTCTCAACTTTTTGAGGAACCTCCATACTGTTTTCCAGAGTGGCTACACCATCTTGCTTTCCTACCAGTAGTGTAGGAGGGTTCCCCTTTCTCTGCATCCTCACCAGCATCTGTTGTTTCCTGACTTGTTAATTTTAGCCATTCTGACTGGTGTGAGGTGGTGTCTCACTGTGGTTTTGATTTGTATTTCCCTGATGCCCAGTGATGTGGAGCACTTTTTCATGTGTCTCTTGGCCATTTGGATGTCTTCTTTGCAGAAATGGCTTTCATGTCTTCTGCCCATTTCTTAATTGGATTATTTTTCATTGGGTCGTTGAGTTTGGTAAGTTCTTTATAGATTTTAGATACTAGCCCTTTATCTGATAAGTTATTTGCAAATATCTTCTCCTAGTCTGTCAGTCGTCTTTTGGTTTTGTTGACTGTTTCCTTTGCTGTGCAAAAGCTTTTTATCTTTTTTTTTTTAAGATTTATTTATTTATCTATTTGACAGATAGAGATCACAAGTAGGCAGAGAGGCAGGCTCCCTGCTGAGCAGAGAGCCCAATGTGGGGCTCGATCCCAGGACCCTGGGATCATGACCTGAGTCGAAGGCAGAGGCTTTAACCCACTGAGCTACCCAGGCACCCCCAAAAGCTTTTTATCTTGATAAAGTCTCAATAGTTCATTTTGCCCTTGCTCCCCTTGCCTTTGGCGATGTTTCTAGGAAGAAGTTGCTGTGGCAGAGGTCAAAGAGGTTGCTGCCTGTGTTCTCCTCAAGGATTTTAATGGATTCCTGTCTCACATTGAGGTCTTTCAGCCATTTTTGAGTCTATTTTTGTGTATAATATATATGTATATATATATATTACACACACACACACACACACACACACACACACACACACAAATATCCCAAACCTGTGTGCAGTAGATGACAAGAAGTACTCTAGTTAAAAATAAAGTAGGAAATGGGGATAAAAGTGGTGTGGAGGATGGAGTTAGGGAGCCCTATCTTTACTCCCACTTCAGAAGGCTGGGTATGAAGCAATTGTTTCAGATCATTTGGAGCTCCTGGGCTCCTTAACCATAGTCATACAGAGATAGGGGTCATGCAAACAAAAGGGAACCTTGCCTTACCATATTAATGCTTCACCCCTGTGGAAATACATGAATGTGGATCCTGTGCTGGTGGTGTTAGCCTCGGGTCTAACTGGGAAAATTTTACTGTCCATAGTATTAAGGGACTGAAAGCCAACTCATATATGGCTGGATGTCTGGCTGCATATGAGTCTATGTATGTGAATCTTGGGAGACAAAATGTATCTTAGAGCTTATTATTGGAAATATTGACAAGAAGCCTAGTTTCTACAATTTGGGGAAGAAAAATAATTTTTTATTATTTTGCATTATGCCCCCCTTTTATCCCTAACTCCTGTTCCCCCTAACAATTTAAAATTTTAAACAGTAGGTGGTCAAAATTTCTGTGCAGAGATCTTTCTATTTCTCTAACACACACACACACACACACACACACACACGTTTCAGATCAGATTTTCTATGTACTGTTTTAATTTATTAGAAGGGAAATTTCTCTCTTGTGGCTAAATCTTTGCACCCCAAATTTTTCTAAAGTCTGCTTTATGACTAAACTATAAATCTTTAAAAATAGAGATTTACGGTGGAAATGCCGACTTCTTTGTATTATGTCAGGTCAAAACATCTAGCTAATTGGTATGCATTTGTTCGTGCATATGTCATAAACCAAGATTATGTTTTAGCCCAGGCCCTATATGTGACCACACATGGGGCAGATAGGTGTGGTCCAGTTCAGGTGTGTTAATGTTTTTCTTTTTTTATGGTAAATTGGGTAGTATGAGGCATTGGTTTGGAAAAGCATGTGGGCAAGGCAGGCATTTAGGATTTATGGACCTTTACTTAGCCAGTTTGCCCTTATCTTTCCTCTACCATATCGACCTGTATCCACTAGGGGACATAAGAACACCTACCAGAAGACAAAATGAAAGCCGGACTAGATTAAAATCTTAACACTGGACTAGGATGATAACAAAGACTCATTTTTTAGCTTTATAATTCATAAAGATGTTATGTATTATGTTTAAATGTTAATCATCATGGGAAACTCTTGAAGGCAGGATCAGTATTTTATGTTAATAATTATGGAATGAGAACTAACACGCAGCTAACTAGCAAGTTTGTGCCATCTAACTACATGCATTTGTCATTAAGTTCCAATGTGGTCTACTGGAGCTGTGCTGACAATGATCCCGAATTTGCAAATTACTTTGTACAAAAAAAGAATTCTCTTTTAGGTTCAGGAGGTGAGAAATCTGGAGAGAACATCTACCATCAAATTCCAAGGAACAAAAATCAGGAGTGGTCTATATTTTGTATCCCTGCCACCTGCTCCAGAGCTGTGACTCCTGAGACAGATCTGTAGTTAAGGGCATCAACTGTTCCCAGCTTAATGATTCAAAAACTTAAGTTGGATTTTTATTTATTTACAGTTCTCTTTTCTTTTCTGATATAATCCATCTGTAGAAAAGGGCAAAGTGATACAGTGCAATAAGTTTTGACATATGTGCTCCCCACATATATCAAGATGTAGAACATTTCAGTCATCCCAGAAAATTTATCCCTGTCCCTTCCCACACACCCAGATGTTTTCGCCACACATTACTTTTGTCTGTTCTAGAATTTAACATAAGTGGAATCATAACAGTGTGTAGTCCATTGTGCCCAGTTCTTCCAGTCAGCATAACATGTGTGAGATTCAACCATGTTTTCACGTGTATTGGTAGTTTGTCCGTTTTGTTGCAGAATAGTATTCCATAATGTGAACTTACCACATTTTTAATACATTCTCTTATTAATGGACAGCTGAGCTATTCCTAGGTTTTTTGGTTTTTGTTTTGTTTTGTTTACTATTAATGAATAAAACTGCCATGAACATCTTGTACAAGGTTTGGGAGAACATTCTTAAAATTTTCCCTTAGGTAAACACTTAGCAGTTGAATTGCTCCAAGTATTTTGAAGCTCTGTAATTAGGTAATAAGCATTTTGTGTTGAAGTCTTTCTTGTAAAATATTAATATAGCCACTCTAATCTTTGTAGTCCTAATTTTTAAATGGTATTTTTTTTTCTATCCTTTTACTTCCAGCCTTTTTGTTTCTTTATATTTACTGTGTGTCTCTTGTGGACAACATAAATTATATCTTGCTTGACAATCTTTGCCTTTTAATAGAAGCATTTACTTCATTAATATTTAGTGTACTCATATGGTTGAATTAAAGTTTACAATTTTGCTATTTGTTTTTTATATGTCTCCTCTGTTTTCTAGCCTCTCTTCTTCCTTTTCTGCCTCATTTTAAAAGAAAATCAAATAATTTTTAGTTTCCTATTTTAATTCTTTTACAGACTTTTCACCTGTACTTCTTGGGGTTTTTTGTTTTGTGGTTTTTGTTTCTGTTTTTGTTTTTGTTTTTAGTGGTTACCCCAGTAATTATTATTTATATTCTTTTCAGAGCCTACTCAGAGTTAATACTATACTACCTCACCACCTTTCATTCTTTGTGTTATTGTTTTCATATGTAGACATCCCAAAGTATGCTATAATTTTTGCTTTAAATGGTCATGTCTTTTTAAATTAGAACATACTTAATTATATATTTATATTTACCATCTAGTATCAGTTTTCCTTAGCCTAAAAAATTCCCTTTAACATCTTTTTGTAATGCTGCTCTGCTGGCAGTGAGTTCTCATTTACCTCAAAATGCCTTTGTCTTTCCTTCTTCTTTGGAAGATACAGAATTTCGTGTTTTTAATTTTGAGTTTTGTTTCTTAAGATTTATTTATTTATTTATTAGAGAGAGAGCCAGCACGAGCCAGGGTTGGGGGGCAGGGAGCAAAGGGAGAGGGAGATGGACAGCCAGACTCCCTGATTAGCATGGAGCCCAATGTGGCTCTGGGCCCAGGACCCTGAGATCCTGCACTGAGCCACTCAGGCACCCTGGAGTTTTGTTTTTTAATGCAGTACCTTAAAGATGTCATTTCTTTGTCTCTTGACTTCCATTGTTTCTGATAAAAAGTTAGCCATTTCTCGTATTGTTGTTCCTCCCTATGCTCCCTATCTCTCTTCCTGCTTTTACAATTTTCTCTTTATCTTTGCTTTCCAGCAGATTGACTATGATATCCAAAGATGTGGTTTTCTTCATATTTATCCTTCTTGAGATTCTTCACTGAGCTTCTTTGATCTATACGTTAGTTTTATAAAATATTTGGGGAATTTCAATCATGACTTTTCAAATATTTACACAACCTATTCTCTCTTCTTCTCCAATTACACATATTGAGATGTTTTGATATTTTCACATAAGTCATGAAGGCTTTGCTTCCCCCTGCCTCTATATTATCTCTGTTATTCAGATAGGATTATTTCTGTTGATCTCTCTTCATGTTCACTGGCCCTTTTTTTCTGCTCATCTCCTGTCTGCTATTAAACCTATCGAGTAAATTTTTCATTTCAGATACTATGTTCTCAGGTCTGGCATTTCCATTTGGTTATTTATTATAGTTTCCATTTATCTTCTGCTGTTCCCAATCTGTTCATTTATGACCATCTTTCCTTTACATCTTGGGGCTGCATGAAAGTTCTTGTCTGCTATTTTCAACATCTGGGTTTATCCTAGGTTGGTTTCTATTTATTGATGATTTTCCACCCCCATTCTGTTATGGGACATATTTGCCTGCTTTTTTGTATGCCTAGTTATTTTTTAATGTATAATGGACATTGTGATGTTGTTGATTACAAATTTTGTTGTGTTCTTTAAGTGTTGAATTTTATTCCGGCAATCAGTTAATTTTCTGTCAGATCAGTTTGAATCTTGTAAGGAGTGGTTGTTTGGGGGGGTGGGGGTTGTAATAAACTTTAAACTTTTAAAAACTTTATTTCTGTTTTCTGAAATGTTTCCATTCTTCTATCAGTTCTGTCTTTCATGGGTCATCTAACACACACTCTCCTAGATGTCTCTTAAACTGTCACATGTCAAAGAAGAGTAGATGCAAGATAAGGAAATCAGCTTGCATTATTTGAAATTGGCTAGATTTTCCCTGTAAAGCTTTTTTGTGTCTTTAATTCTAACTGCATTTTGTATTTTCACAGTAGTAAACGACAGGAAGAGCCATGAGTGAATGATAATTTCTAAAGAAAATACTCAAGACTATTTCATGGAGAAACCACTTGGGAATAAATTTAAAATTTAATATGGAATATGCAATGTACAGTTTCATTGCTGTAGAAGCTACAGTCCACAGGCAAGGTTTCATCTGGAAGGACTTTTTAAAAATAGTTGTGAGATAATTTTAGTGCTTTGGACTAAAGCACTAAAAAGAAAGAAAAAAGAAAGGAGAGCAATCTGAATCAACAATTCTTTAGAAGTTTGTGGTAGAGTAATAATAAAAAAGTGAATTCTGACCTCAAAAAAGCTGACTAGTATGAATGAGTGCTTATATTCCTTTTTTAAAAATCTCATAATTTTAGGTAAAAATGTAATGGCCCGAACAATATTTCTTTGAATTTGAAACAGACTGTTTATACAATTCAGATGACTTGTCAAAAATTCAGAGTTAGATAACTTTTTAAAAAATGGAACAATTCATTTTTCTAGCATCACGTCCTTGACAATTAGCACAGTCAGTCCTGGGGTCCTCTTGCCTCTTCTACTCACAGCCTCTAGGAGGGCAGTGCATGCCATCTCAGCTTTCAGCAGATGTAAACTGGGCTTCTTAAAGACCTGAACTTCATATGCTTTTTCCCATTCTCTCAACACCCAACACAGCTAGCACAGTGCCTGGCTGGTACATGATAGTTGCTTAGAAAATGTTTTCGGGGGCGCCTGGGTGGCTCAGTGGGTTAAAGCCTCTGCCTTCAGCTCAGGTCATGATCCCAGGGTCCTGGGATCAAGCCCCACATCGGGTTCTCTGCTCCGCGGGGAGCCTGCTTCCTCCTCTCTCTCTGCCTGCCTCTCTGCCTACTTGTGATCTCTGCCTACTTGTGATCACATCCTTACCAATACTTGGTATTTTCTGTCTTTTGCATTTTAGCCATTTTGGTAGGGATGCTCCAAATGTTTTTGTCTGGTTTTTAATTTTGCAGGTTTTATACTGTCTTCTATAAGAACATTACTATCAACAATACATCTGGGGTTGAACATTTTTATTGTTTTGTGTATTTGTAAATCATTTTTAAATTAAGTTTATTTTAAAGTCTTACAGTTATTTTTTTCTATTTAAAATGTGCCTCAAGTCAAACTGAAGAGTTAGCACTTTCTTTCCTTTTTGTCACTGTTAACACTTCCAAATCTGGTAAGGAGCTTGCTTCATTATTCTTTCCTTTTCTTCGAAGTCTACAATGATTTTTTTTAAGATTTATTTATGTACTAGAGAGAGAGAGCAGGATGGGAGGGAGAGAGAGATTATAAAGTAGACTCCTCCCTGAGTGCAGAGCCCCATATGAGGTTTGATCTCTTGATCCTGAGATCATGACCTGACTCAAAATCAAGAATCAGACACTCAACCAAGTGAGCCACTCAGGTGCCCTGAAGTTTATAATGATTCTTAAGGTCAACTTGTGCTGATGTTATAATCAATAACATCCTTTCTGAAAAAGACACAAAGTTTGTAACTAAAGTTAGTTGTAAGAATGAGAGCTTTGCCATTGATGATAAGCTTCTTGTACTTTTTTTTTTGATACTTTGCTTCATAAATCTGTAAAGTTACTCTTTAAC
>ML109683.1:0-101672 GCA_003697995.1 Taxidea taxus jeffersonii | reverse complement strand
TCTCCATCAATCAGTGACCATCGCTTATCAGAAGATCCATTGAGATTTCCGTGAACAAAACATATGTTCCTGGCCAATTTATGTATTCCTCTCACATGATACTCTCAGTTGGCTGTGTTATTTATTGCACTGTTGATTCCATGTTCAGAATATGTGCAACATACTTGATGTGGTCTATTTCTTTTGTGCCTTTTTTATGCTGGTGGCAAGCCACCAAATTAACTTTATGACCCTATCATTGGTCTGAACCCTCAGTTTGAAAACCACTGATTTTGCTGTTACTGTTAATCTGCTAGAGTGGGGCCAGCCTCCTCAAATCGTATGGCTTTCCATAGGTGGGGTAGATGCATGAAGGCTTCTGTTGGAAGGAGGAAAAGAGGGTTGGAGGATAGAGGTAGGACAGGCAACCAAGACTGTCTAGCTACAGGGACTGCTTACTATTTATTTAGCCGTCCCAAACATCTGGTGTGATCTGACATATGTGGAGTTGTTTGCCTTTATTCTATTGGCTCCCAACTATTACTTTTAGTTTTTCCTATTTGTTCATAGTTTTGTCTCTTTCCTCAGGTATTTTTCTTGTTTTTCTCATTGTGCTTGCTACTACATTGTCCACCATCTCCTATCCTCTCATTTTTAAAAGCACCCTTTTCATTTTGCTGCTTCTCATCTGCTTACACCAAAAAAAGACTATCCAGCTTCTTAAATGTTGTGGCTCAAAAGAAATCAGGCTCTCAGGGCATCTGGATGACACAGATGGTTGAGTGACCAACTTTCGGTTTCAGCCCAAGTCTCATCTCAGGGTTGTGAGATTAGGCCCCATGTCAGGCTCCATGCTCAGTGAAGTCTGCTTGGGTTTCTCTCTACCACCACCCCACCGACCCTGCCAATAATAAAGTCTTTTTAAGAGAAAGTAATCAGATTCTCAGCAAGGTCCTTGGTTTTTCTTTATGATCCTTTTCATGATTATGTTTGCTTTTTAGGATTTTTAAAATTAGGTCTGTGGTTTATACCTGTGGCCTAGATAACCAACCAGGTTCTCTGAAATATAAAAATACTCCTGAACACTTCAGTCTTTCGGAACAAAACTTCTACTCTTATTAAAAGAAAATAACAAGAGGGTGGTTGGGTTATGGACATTGGAGAGGGTATGTGATATGGTGAGTGCTGTGAAGTGTGTAAACCTGACAATTCACAGACCTGTACCCCTGGGGCAAACAATACATTATATGTTAATAAAAATAATTAATTTTTAAAAAGATAATAACATAATCACAACACCTAGGGACCCTATTTCCTTTATGGTCTTCCTGGCAGTTTAAGGTTATCAAACTTAACCTTGTTTTCTTGAGACAAATGGAGAAGGATGCTGACCCACGGTTTCACATCTGGATCACAACAACTAGATAGTTGTAGTTTCAGAACAAGTAGAGAACCTTTAATTTTAGAATTATGAATAACATCAAGTGTATTATGAGGTACTTATCAGTTGGCCAATAAATATTTACTTTCAAATACTGTATTTTATAAATTCTAAGATGCACATTTTCTTACATTTTTAACATATCTGAAATCAGGATACTTCTTAACAATTAATCGTATCTTAGAGTTGCTGTTGACCCTATGGCAAATCATGGTGTAGTTTCTGTGTGGACTTGATTGATAATCTTGGAGTCATGACTGAACTGCAAACCCTTCACTGTTTTAGTCAACAAACTGTAGAACAATAAAACATTTAAGGGCCTTTAAAGAACGAATAGTTTTGTTGTTGTCCAAAATCTCTTCTGTTCATACTTTCTGTTAAGATTAAAATAGAACCACTATCAAAGTTTACAGAACGAGCATCCGAAGCTTTAAAGAAAATCTCAGAGACTACAGAATATTACTCTTTCAGGAAGTGCTGTGTTGCCTAGGACCTTAAGAGCATTAAGGGCAATACTGAATGGAAAAACTTGGACATTGAAGACTCTGAGTAAAAAAAGTAGACAAGAAGAATGAATGTTGAATTTGAAGACGTTTTAGGAATACCTTCACCAGTTTAGATTGCTTATATTTTCCTTTTTACTTCTGCATGATAGATGATTTAAGAACTTTCTAAGTCTAAAAGAATTCTTTCAATATTTAGAAAATAAAAATTTCAAGGAATAAAGCATTGTGCCATGACTTAATAGGCAGTGGTACATAAAACAGTACATCTTGTAAGTAATAGTATCTTTAATGTGATGAAACATGAGACTTTGGTTTACTGTCAGACTTATTGTATAGTGGTATATTGCTTCCTACTATAATTTACTCTATCTTCTCTTAAGAAGAACTAAAGGATAATATACACATGTAAGTGAAGATAACACTGCCAGGCCCTGTGTGAACCGTGGAGACCAGTATGTCTCAAAGTGTGCTCCTGGAACTAGCAGCACCTGAGAGCTTATTAGAATGCAAATTCTCAGCCTTCCCCATACTCCCCCCACCCCCACACCGGACCTACTGAGTCTGAAATTCTGGATATGGGGCCTGGCAGCCTGTGTTTTAAACCCTACAGGTGATTTTGAGGGCAAGCTAAGGTTTGAGAACCACTGCTCTCGTAGAGTTCTAGGGAAGTAAAAATTACTGGAGCTATTGTATTGAAGTTAGGTGTATGAGTGATTTAGAGAGTATGAAAACAGATTGCCTAAGTTCAGCTCAGGTATATACTAACTATACGTTTAAGAAAAAATAAAAAAATTTACCATGCTGTGCCTTGGCCTGGTACCAGTAATATAGGTATGCAATGAAATAGTCCAAAAACTGCATGTCCTTCACTCTGGGTTGACATTTGATCTTTGTCTTTTTAGCACGATGTATCTCAGACTTTACTCAAGGCAACACTGGACAGTGTTGTAGAAGAATGTGTCAGCTTTGTGGGAGTGGATATTAACATCTGTTCAGAAGTTTTGTTAAGGTGAGACAAGAGCTCTGTGGCTGAAGATGACAGAATCTTACGTTTAACTGACTATTCAGTTCAAATTTAGCTAAAATAAAGAGACACATGTGTAAAGTTGTCAAGTATAGAAAATCTTTGAGTTCATACTTTGCTTGAGCTAATCAGTTTAGTGGGAAGGCATCATTTAAGAAAAGAATTGTAACAATTCACATTATCATTTTTTTTTTTTTTAGGATTTTATTTATTTATTAGTTAGAGAGAGAGAGAGAGAGAGAGCACAGGCAGACAGAGAGGCAGGCAGAGGCAGAGCGAGAAGCAGGCTCCCTGCCGAGCAAGGAGCCCGATGTGGGACTCGATCCCAGGACGCTGGGATCATGACCTGAGCCGAAGGCAGCCGCTTAACCAACTGAGCCACCCAGGCGTCCCCACATTATCATTTTTTAATCCTACAAATCTAAAGTGAAGAACATATGGTAACCATTGAGTACATTAGTGTTGCTAATAGAATTTAAATAAGGTTAACATGGAAAAGAGCTGTTTCCCACCACATGAGAGTAGGTTTTTTTCACTAGTTCAGTCTCATGCATGCATCTATCAAAGCTAGCAGTAACCAAAAGATAAATTCTGAGGGTTCAAGGTATAGTTACCATATTTTTACCTTGATTCTGCAAGTCGTATATCAAAATCCTTATAATACTATGATCACGTCTTATATACTCTGTTCTGTTTTACTGTGGTTATAGAAGAGCTGCTTTCTTCATTCATTAGGTTTGCACTTATTACACAAGTCTGCTGAGGCAGCATGAAATTCTGGAACTATGTAAAAGATCTGGACTCTTCAGCTTTGAGACTAGTATAGCAGAAAATACCCCTTACATTTTTTTTAAGATTTTATTTATTTATTTGACAGACAGAGATCACAAGTAGGCAGAGAGGCAGGCAGAGAGAGAGGGAGAAGCAGGCTCCCTGCTGAGCAGAGAGCCCGATGATGATGATGCAGGACTTGATCCCAGGACCCTGAGATCATGACCTGAGCCGAAGGCAGAGGCTTTAACCCATGAACCACCCAGGCGCCCCTACCCCTTACATTTTAAGGTGTTGCTTTTCTACCACATCTACAAACATCCCATGATTTCATGTATGGAATTCAATAATAGAATTGAAAATCTCCTAAATTGTAGTTTTTTAATTGACACCAAGCAAACTTCCTAATAATAGTTTTTATATTTTTATACTAACCATGACATTCATGGATAAGTACTTTTCTGTAGTTCAAGTCTTTATGTTAATGAAAACAGGCTGATTTAAAAAAAAAAATAGGGTAGTAAAATGCAACTGTAGCTATTGTAACTTTTGCTGCTAACTCACTTTGTAAATGAAAGAATAGACATAATTATTACTTGATTCAGAAGTAGAAGGAATGTGAATAGTATGGAACTGTCGGGAGCAGTTCTTTTTCTTGTACCAGTGTTAACTAGTTTACCAGCATCTTTATGAGAGCTACTGGTTTTATCATTATTCTGCACTCTCTTGCCCTTGTCTCCCTTGGACAACTCTGTCCCCCCTTGTCTCTTTTATTTAACTCCCTTTTGGTTAACAACTTAGAGCCACATGACAGGATGTAATTGCAATTGTTTTTAAAATGCAGATCTTTTATATCATTGGCTTTTCAGGTGAGATCTTTTCTTTGAATACTATTGGAACTATTGTGTCTGCCACATTACTCGTTTTGTTTATTTTTTCTAGGCATATTGCAGGACTCAATGCCAACCGAGCCAAAAATATTATTGAATGGCGAGAGAAAAATGGACCCTTCGTCAATCGAGAACAGCTAAAGAAAGTGAAAGGTCTGGGTCCAAAATCTTTCCAACAGTGTGCTGGCTTCATCAGAATCAACCAGGATTATATTCGAACATTTTGCAGGTGATTAGTAAACTGTCCACTCTGGGTTCTGTTATCACCCTCCTCTCTTACTGTTGGCCCTCCTGCTCACTGGCCTCAATCCTAGGTGTGCGTCTGTTCATTCCTTCCTTCAACATGTGTTGACTCTATGATCTTTGTTAGGCACTGGGAATCCAGCAGTGAACAAATCAACAAATTCCCTGCTCTCATGAAGTTAAATTTTAGTATGTGAGACAAACAATAAACTAGTAAAATAAATAGTTTCAGATGTAGTAAATACAAATTAAAACAGAGATGTGACACTTTCTGTGACACTGTCTGGGGGAACAGTATGAGTTTATTACGATTTACGTGAGTTATTCACTGAAAAGTTATTTGAGCCAAATTTTGGATAGCATGAAGGAGCTAGGCACAGAGGGGCTGGAAGGAAAGCATCCTAGGCAGAGTGTACAGTACAAGTGCAGGGTCCCAGGCATGACCAAATGTGGTGTATTCAGGAAATAAAACTGTGTGATTGGAATATCCCAAGTGAGAAGGATTTGTGCAAGATGAGAGGACTTCACAGTGGCTGCTTTGTATTGACAGCTGTTTCCCTAAGTGTAGTTGGACCTCCTCAATCCCTCCTCCCTGAAAACTGACCAAAGAATAATTATCACTTATATAGATTAAGAACTGAATTCTTGCTCTTATTTCTAATCCTGGTAGCACAAAAGCAAAGAACTTGGGTAAACTTCTTAGCATTTAACATCATGAAAGAGTAGTGTGGGTTTTCTTTTTTTTTTTTTATGATTTATTTACTTATGTGAGAAAGAGAGAGAGAGTGAGCAGGGGGAGAGGCAGAGGAGGCTAGAAAGAGAGAGAGAGAGAATCTCAAGAGTGTAGAGCCTGATGCAGAGCTCAGTTCTAGGACCCTGAGATCATGACCTAAGCCAAAATCAGGAGTTGGCTGCTTAACTGACTGAGCCACTCAGGCATCTGGAAAGAATAGTTTTTTGTATTTGCTTTGGGACTGTTGCATTCATATTATTTTTTTCTTTTGACAAAATCATAATAAAGGTAATAAGAAAAAAATAATCTTTTTTTTTTAAAGATTTTATTTATTTGACAGATAGAGATCACAATAGGCAGAGAGGCAGGCAGAGAGAGAGAGGAGGAAGCAGGCTCCCCGCTGAGCAGAGAGCCCAATGCGGGGCTTGATCCCAGGACCCCAGGATCATGACCCAAGCCGAAGGCAGAGGCCCTAACCCACTGAGCCACCCAGGTCCCCAAGAAAAAATAATCTTTATTGTGCAAAAGACTAATAAGGAAAAAACAACCCTGCTCGATGATAATAATAATATAAAATTACCATTTAGTTTTGATGTAGAAATGGAAGAGAATAGAGTCTGAAATTCACCAAAACATAGGCAGAATTTAGTTTATGATAAAGGAAAAATTTCAAACAGTGAGGAAAATTAACTATCTTATGACACCTGGCAGGAATTTGATAATGCATAGGGAGGCTCTACTTCCACTTCATATCTTATACCTAAATAAAACCCAGATGAATTATAGACTTAAATAGTAGTGAAATTGTCAAAGTACCAGAAGAAAACATGGATAAATTTTGCAGAACATTGGAGCGGTAGAAGGCCTTTACTAAGTAGACAACAAAACCTAGAAGCCAGAAATGAAAAAGAATTGAGGATAAAATAATTGCATGTTTCTTAGTTTATGTTTTGAATATTTGATTAGAAAATTCACAGTATAAAAAAGAATAAAATAAAAAGTAAAGGGCACCTCAACCTCTCACTCCAAAATAGTCTCTTATATATTGCTTTCTGAAAGTAAATTTACACTTAGATCAACTTGGATATTTGTTATTTAAAAAATGAATACAGAAGGGATTGTGCTGTCCAACTATTGGGAACTTGCTTTATTTGTTTCAGTAATATATCTCAGACTTCTTTCCACATATTACATATAGATATATGTCATTATATATAATGTTTGCATAATAATTTTTTTTAAAGATTTTATTTATTTATTTGTCAGAGAGAGAGAGAGCAGGAGTGAGCACAGGCAGACAGAGTGGCAGGCAGAGGCAGAGGGAGAAGCAGGCCCCGTGCCAAGCAAGGAGCCCGATGTGGGACTCGATCCCAGGATGCTAGGATCATGACCTGAGCCCAAGGCAGCTGCTTAACCAACTGAGCCACCCAGGCATCCCCATAATAATTATTCTATGGGTGGACCTTAACCTAGTGTAATCAGTGCCCTGTTGATGAACATTTGGGTTCTTTTTAAAGCCTTATGTTTTTTCAACTGATAATGAAGTACTTGAAAATTCATGACTGTTACATCTTCTTGATAGCTCATACCTTTATTCAGAATGGACTACTGCTATCTCATTGAGTGTTTTTTGCTTTGAAATCTATTTTGTTTTTTAGCAGTGTTGCTACATTTGCCTTTTCAGTATGCTTGGTATTTTTTTTATTTTCAAGCTTTCTATGACATTTAATTTTTTACATAACTCTTATAGACACGTAGATTTCATGGTTTTGTTCAATTTTATATTTGTGCCTTCACATTTATTACATTCATTGATAGGTTTTAGGCTTAATCTTTTATCTATTATATATTTTATCATCGTCATGCTTTCTGATTTCCTTTTATGCTGTTTGTTAGATTTCTCAGCTAACAAGTTTTCCCACCTCATTTTTATCTCTCTTTAGTGATTTCAAGTTGTATGTCTTTTTCTGGTGATTATCCTTAAGTGTCATTTAGAGTGGTCTCTGTAGTTAATAGATGTCTCTGTCCTCCTGGAGAAGATTAGCACCATAGGCCTTGTCCTAGCCTTCTTCCCTTCAACTGTATCCATGAGGAGATGACCTGGGATTTTAATTTTAGTTTCATACTGTCCTTTATATATACTTCCATAATTCATGAGCAGTTAATAAGTTTTTATCATTTCCAGGCTCATCACTATTTCTTTTAGCCCACATTATCACTTTTCTTGAACTTGTTGTTTTTGCTGGAGTATATCCTTAAGAAATTCTTTTCAGAGAGGGTATATAATATGGATTGTACTTTAGTCCTTACATGTCTGAAAATGATTTTAATTTGTCCTCCTATTTGAATGCTAGTTTGGTGAGGTATATGATTCTAGATTCAAAGTTTAAGGTACTTGTTCACTGTGTTCTGGCATCTATGTTTAAAAATGAGAAATCTTATGCCAGTCTGATTCTAGTTCCTTTTGAGGTAATCTGTTTTATATTTTTCTCTTAATTCTTAAATCATACTCTAATGTTGTCCTGCAGTGTGTCTAACCTTAGTCTTTTTCCATTCATCCTATTTTGTACTCAGGAGGTTCTTTTAATTTTAGAACTTGCAATTCTCTTCAGTTCTGGGAAATCGTCTTCTCTTTCTCCTTCTCCTTCTCCTTTTTCTTTTTATTTAATTTACTTCCCCTTGTTTTTCTCTCTTCTCTCCTAGAATGCCAATTTATACCAGCTGAATCATTTAGGAATGTTTTTGGCTTTAAGTAACAAGAAGCTCTATTAACAGAGTTTAAATAAATACATGATAATTTCTATGGGGCGAATGGTCAGCTGTTTGTGTATATTTGTACGGCAGAGAAATAAGCACATTTTAAAGACTTATTTTCTTCCCAACCTTCCCTCCCTTCCCATTCCTTGCCTCTTTACATGGTTACAGTAGTCAGCAAGCTGAATCTGCTGGTCAAGTTCAGGAAGTTGCTGTGACATCTTCAGCAGGTGTTGAGGTCACAAATGAGAAACAGGGCAAGAAGAGGTGCAAAACTGCAGTAAATGTTGTGCTGAAGCCAAATCCTTTGGACCAAACTTGTATTCACCCGGAATCGTATGACATAGCAATGAGGTAAGTCTGAGGTCACGTGAGAGTTCTCCATGCCCAGAATGAGTTCCCTACAGTAAATGGCCTTTGTTTTGGCACAATGGAGACTTTAAAAATATGACCATGTTTAACATGACAACATTTTTCAGAAGTTCTGCATTGCTGAGTTATGTGGCACATTATTTTATTTCAGTGAGGAATGAAACCATTATTCCTGGAGCAGTGTCAAGCTAATAAACCCTGGTATTAATGGTGAAGTGTGTGTAATGGAAATTGCATGGCACTCTCCTCTGTTTGTTTTGGAAATTAACGAGACACAAATGACTAGCACCTGGCTTAAAGCTTGTGCTTATCTAAAGATAAAGCCCTTTTGAAAGTAAACAGCCCACTCTCAGATTTCTTAAGAAATATTGCTCTGCTAAGTTATTAGAGTCTAAGAAATGGTGTACTTTTAATGAGCATACATTACACAGAATGGCATGGGGGAGGTTTTTTGAGTACAAGGAAACGTTTAATGTAAGGCATTAAAAGAAAAAATTTTAACACCACATTTAATTAAAATTTTTTTGATTAGTTCAAAAACAGTGTCTTACTATGTCACTAAATATTTTAAGACTTTTAGTGAGTTAAATGACAGTGAGTTTAAAAATAGTGAATATTTTGACTTCCCCTGTGCCCCATCCTAGACGATTCCTGCCCCAGCCTCCTACAGCTGTGTGTTCTAATTTTTTCTGCCGAAGAACAGTTTGCCTCTTCTAGGACTTCATATGAATGATACCATACAGTTGTACTCTTGTGTAAGACTTCTTTCAGCGTAAAGTGTAGAGATTTTTATCCATATTGTAATAAGTATAAGTAGCTTGTTTCTTTTTATTGGCTAATATTTCATTGCATGAATATACCACAATTTATTCTCCTTATTGAACTACCTTTATACTCTTTCCTATTTTTGCCTTTTATGAGTAAAGCTGCTATGAACATTTTTGTACAGTTTTTGTTGTTGTTGACATTTGCTTTCATTTTTCTTGGAAAAATACTTAGGAGAGGATTTGCTGGGTCATAAGGTAGGTGAATGTTTTAGTTTTCTTAAAAACTTCTAGTCTTCACTCCAATATAGTGGTACCATTTTACACTTTCACCAACAATATACGAGTTCTTCACATCTTCACCATTATTTGATGTTAGTCTTTTTAACTTAAGCCATTCTTGTGTATATGTGGTAGTATCTCTTTGTGGCTTTAATTTGTATTTCTGTGGTGACACTGAGCATTTTCTCATGGGCTTATGGCCATTGACATACCTTCTTTTATGAATTTTGTTCATATCATTTAGCCATTTTCTGATTGAGTTGTTTACCTTTTATTATTGGGTTGTGGGCATTTTTTTTTTTAATGCATTCTGGATACTAGTTTTTTGTCAGTATATGTTTCACAAATATTTTGTCCCAGGTTGTTCTTTACTTCTTTATTTTCTCATTTGGTGTCTTTTCAGGAACAGAAGTTTTGAATTTTGACAGTGTCTACTTTATCAATATATTCCTTTTATAAAAGTTATTGTTTTCCCTGTCCTAAGGAACTTTTGCCTACCTCGAATCATGAATATATTCCTCAGTGTTTTTTTCCCCAAAAGCTTGATGCTACCAGCTTTTACATTCAGGTCTGTGTTACATCTGAGGCTACATTTCATGTATGATTCGAAGTAGGGGTCAAAGTTTATTTTCTTTTTCCATTATGAACATTTACTTATTTTGGCACCATGTTAAAAAAACAACACAACTTTTTTTTCCATCCATTGCTTTGGAGACTGTTGAAAATCAAGGGACTATGTGTGGGTCCATTTCTGGCTCTGTTTCATTTGTTTATCAATTTCATACTGTCTTGATTACTGTAGCTTTACACTAAGTTTTGAAACAGTGTAAGTCCTCCAACTCTGTTTTTTTTTAATATTGCTCTATTCTAGATGATTTGCGTTTTCCTATGCATTTTAGAATGAGCTTATCTGGGACGCCTGGGTGGCTCAGTTGGTTAAGCGGCTGCCTTCGGCTCAGGTCATGATCCCAGCGTCCTGGGATCGAGTCCCACATCGGGCTCCTTGCTTGGCAGGGAGCCTGCTTCTCCCTCTGCCTCTGCCTGCCTCTCTGTCTGCCTGTGCTCGCTCTCTCTCTCTCTCTAACTAATAAATAAATAAAATCTTAAAAAAAAATTAAAAAAAGAATGAGCTTATCAATTTTCATTAAAAAAAAAAAACCTGGTGGGCTTATGATTGGGATTACATTGAGTCTATAAGTGATTGTAGAAGCAGCGGACATCTTCTACTGTGTCTTTTAACCATGAACTTCTATCTTTTTGCATATTTTAGTCCTTCATTTCTCCTAGAAGTATTTCAAAATTTCCACTGTACAGGCTTGCATGTCTCTTACTAAATGTATTTTATATTTTTCAGCACTATTATAAATGGAATTTTTAAAAATTTGTTTCTAATATATAAAAATACAATTGATTTTGCATAGTAACCTTGTGTCTTGCAGCCTTGCTAAGTTCACTGACTAGTTCTGGTGTTTGTAGATTCTTTAAGTCTTCCTATATAAACAAGTTATCAGCAAATAGATGAAAGCTTTACTTCTTTTTTTTAATCTTAATGCTCTTTCTTTCTTTTTCTCACTCATTGCAATGTCTAGGACCTTTAGTACTGTTTTGAAGAGTGGTGAAAGTGGGCATCCTTGTCCTGTTTTCAGTCTTAGCACATGGTTCTCATTTTTTTAATATAAAAAAATAATGGTCTCATATTATAGTAATTATATTTTTAGTGTTTGTTATATGAGAAGATGACTATGTGCTGCACAAGTAAGAGATTTTATACACTTCTTTAGAAAACTGACATCTCCTTGGGTACTAAATTAGCATTTTATTACATGCAGATCAATGTCTTTTTTAGTGTACATTTTTGTTTGCTTTCATGATATAGTTCTAATATAGTTCCTAAATTTTTCAACTTGCTCTCTAATGTAGGCACAAATTTTTTATTTCTGCATCTCTCTTTTTAAAAAGCTGAGTAGTGATCCATCACATGATTGAACTATAATTTATTAATAGCAGTACTAGTAGTGGTTCCTTATGGTGGATTCCTAGAAGTGGAGTTACTGTGCCAAAGGGTTTGAGAGTTTTTGTGGCTCTTGATATACATTGTGAAGTAGCATATTAATTTATAATGCCGCCAGCTGTGTTGAAGCTTGAGAGATCTTTAATTTCTCCTGTTAAGCAGGACTTTTCTGCCCATTTTTACATAGGCCACTTTCTGTGTTTGGGGCATAAAATCCCTACCAATAACTTCACCTTTCTGTGTGCTTTCCTTTTGGAGCAGCCTTTCTCTTAGAAGGAGGGTGCTTATGGACGATTTCATGGGAAATTTTGTCTACATGAAGTTCAACTCCCAACCTTTATATCTGGCAACAGAACTAGTAGTTTATCTAATTAAACTTACCATCCCCATGATCCACCTTGGAGCTGTGATAGTCATTTCTGGCTTTTAAGCATACTCAGTATGGACATCATCAACATCGCTCAAGATAGGTAGTTCATACTTTCATATAGTGTTACACAAGTGTCTTCCTGGGGAAGTAAAGCTCATTAAGGTTATGATTGGCCTGACCTCAGTTCTGTAAAAGGAAGTCCGATTGCAGGTAAGTTCACTTTTAATTACATCAGAAAACCAGTAGGAGGGGCGCCTGGGTGGCTCAGTGGGTTAAAGCCTCTGCCTAGGGCTCAGGACATGGTCTCAGGGTCCTGGGATGGAGCCCCACATCAGGATCTCTGCTCAGCAGGGAGCTTGCTTCCCCCTTCTCTCTCTGCCTGCCTCTGCCTACTTGTGATCTCTGTCTGTCAAATAAATAAATAAATGAATCTTTAAAAAAAAAAAAAAGAAAGAAAGAAAACCAGTAGGAATGTAATGGTTTTTATGCTCCCCTACCATAATGTCACTCCCAGAAATACACCAGGATGTGAAGCCATTAAGTCTTTTCACTTTTATATTTATGGTATTTTCCCTCACATACTATTTTAGAAAATTAAAGTCATATTTTTTAACCTGAGTTAGTTATTTAGTGTTCTTTAAAAAGTCTGCCTTTTTAAACTATTTTTATTACTTTTTTGAAGTTTTATTTTACCAGTTTTATTTACATGTAGGGATTCTCTATTAATTATTAAAGTTCTTTGTTGTGTGGGCTGGAATTTTTTCTCACTTGTTTACCTTTTTTATCTCCTTGTAATGCTGTTTTGTTTTTGAAATATGAATGTTTAGTTTTTAGAAGTACACCTATTTTTGTTTTTATGCAAATTAGTCTTCTGTTATGATAACTAATCTCTGAGGTCAATTCAGTATTTTCCATATTTCTTTCATATTCTTTATGGTTTTGTTTTTTACTCTATGAATTTTATAGTTGATAGTTTTATTTATGACTTAGAATGTATAGAACACTGTGGTAGGGCCTGAAGAATATAAAAATGAGTAGAGGCAATTCATGCTCTCAAGGAATCAACCAAAGTAGCCTAAAAATATTACTTACAAAAAACTGTAATAGAAATCAATAGTCAATGCCCTTCATGAAACACAAATGACAGAGACGTCATTTCCTAATGGAGTTGTCAAGAAAGGGCAAGAATGACTTAAGGCGTTTGGACTGAGAAACTGAAAGGATGAACTGCCATCATTTGAGATGAGGAAGACTATGCTTGAAGCAAGGTTTGGGGGAGAGACCTGGAGTTGAGCTGAAGGCCTATTAGGTTTGAGCCATACGTAGGCAGTTGGATACATGAGTCTGGAGTT
Source organism: Taxidea taxus jeffersonii (assembly GCA_003697995.1). Lineage (NCBI taxonomy): Eukaryota > Metazoa > Chordata > Mammalia > Carnivora > Mustelidae > Taxidea > Taxidea taxus. The sequence continues at coordinate 88,180 of ML109683.1, read as the reverse complement.
TGGAAGAGTGACTGGGCTGAGGATATAAATTGGAAGGAATCACCATAGGAGTAACCAAAGTTTAGTTCTTCAACTCTTTTCCCCTTTTCCCTTCATTAACAGTGAGTTTCTACTTCATCCTCCACTGTCTCTAGTACTCATGTTATTTTTGCCATTCATATCCAGTTAGTATCTTTTTCACCCTTTATCCAGTCTTTAGCAAACTGTATTGAATGTCCTTTTAAAATATACCCTTTTATAATATACCCACTTCTCAACTCTTGTGCATTCCTCTTAGTCTCAGTCACCATCATCTCTGCCTGGATCATGACTACTGCAATTAGCCTGACAGGTCTCCCTTCTCCTACCACTGCCCAGCCAGATAGTCTGTTCTTAGCACAACAGACAACTAGATCCTTTTAACATATAAATCAGAGTGCTGTTATCCTTCAGCATAAAACCCTGCTATCACTTCCAGTTTCACTCAGAATTGAGGCCAAATTCCAATAAGAGCTCCCAATGCCCTTTTGACCTGATCTCCTGTTTTTCCCTCCCTTGCTCATTCTGCTGTAGCCATGCTGGCTTCCTTATTATCCTGTGAACATGCCAAACCTGCTCCCATATTAGGGTCTTTACACTGTCTGGTCCCTCTTCCTGTAACACTTTTCCCACAGATATCTGCCCAGCTACCTCCTTTACCTCCTTTACCTCACCAAGACTGCTCACGTGTCACCTTGTCACCAAGGTCTACACTGCCTACCCCTACTGAAATCTGCATGCCCTTACCTATAAGCCTGGTAATTCTGATCCCCATTACTCTCTCTGCTCTTTCTCTTTTTCCCTCAGTACTTATCATCTTTATCATACTTTACAACCTATTAATTATAATAAGCTGGTTGTATCTTGTCGGTCTCCCTGAGAGCAGGGATTTTTGAATGTATCCCAAGGTTGTCGAAGATTACCTGGAATACAGCAGGCACTGAGAAGGTATATGTTTAGTGAACATATGAGTGAATAATTCTTTCAATACTAGCCTCAGTTAGTGGAGAACAGTAGTGCCATTAACCATTCATTATGGGGCAAGAGAGGAAGACCAAGCCTTTCTATTTATTTGTTGTTTTTGTGCAGGGCTGGTGAGCATGATGGGAGAAGAGGGAGTTACGAAGTGAGGGAGAAAAGAGGATACAAGTTTCAGTTTTAGATATATTAAGTTTGAGTTGCTAAAATGTTCATGAGAACATCTCTTGCAGGCAAATGGAAAGGCAGACCTAGGAGGGAGGCCTGGACTAAACATGTTGATATGTAGGATTGGACTTATCAATGAGAGGCGAGAGGTAAGGAGTCATGTGAGTGGATGCAGTCATCCAAGGAAGCATGTAAAACAGGAGGAGAAGGTGGCTAAGGTCAAAAACTTGAAGATACCTACATTTAGAGGGCCAGGGGAAGAAGAGAAGTCAGAGAAGATAGAATATGAAAACAAAAGTCATGAAAGAAGGCCAGGAAGTTGATGGTGTCAAATATGGCAGAAGGGGTAAGTGGTTTAAAGATGCATTGACACTCAGGGGGTCATTAACTGAGAGTAATTTCAGAAGAGTGGCAGAGATAGAAGGCAATCTGTAAGAGACGGGAAAAGCAAGCAGTAAGAATTAGAGGCTGATAATTCTTCTGAGAACTTCAGTAATGAGAAGAAGGAGCCATGTGACGGAAGTCCAGGAAGATAAAGGGTGGTTGCTGCTTTTAGCTTATAAGAAGCAGAGAACAGGGAGACCATAGCAATAATAAATACCTCTGTGGCCAAAATCAGAGGAGCAAGTAGTAGAGATATGAAAGATACTAGAAACATTCGTAACATTTTATAAAGCTAAAAGACCTTGTTCCTTTAGCTGTCACTCCTCACTCTCCACTGCCACATTTAGAGGTGAGGCAAGTAGGACACAGAGAGACCAAAAGAATGCCAAGGTCAAGAATCCTTAATAGCAACCTGTGAGGAGTGAGGGTAGGAAGAGAAACAGAATCAAGGGATGGAGGAATAGCTTAGGGAAGTTTGGGATAGGATGAGTAAAGATATTAAGACATCTAAGAAAGGGACTTTTAGGGTAGCTTTGAATTTTTCAGAGAAGTAGGCAGTAATCAAGTAAAAGATTTGGAACAGAATGGCTTCAAAGGATTACTGAAGGAAAATCTATCTGTAGCAATAGTAGGTTTCTTAATCCCATGCTCCACTCAAATCTCCTGTAATATGGATTCTGTATGTTTTTTTAATTGATGTTTCCTAAAAGTCTTGCGTTATTCCTTACCCTCTCTCTTACTTAAAAATATCTGTTGGCAGCAGTGGGTACATCTCTAGGATGAATATATGCTACTCCTGCCCTATACCCAGTTCCTCTCCTAAAATGAGAAGATACCAAATGTAGTCACTATCAAGTTGCTTCATTTGAAATGCACATGCCCTCATTCTGAAAAACAACAGAAGGAAATTCTTTTAATGCAATATTCAGGAAATACATCTGCAGCAGAACAGCATAAAATTCTACACACTATGTGAAGAATTCATTTCCTACAGATCCCTTAATAAAATAAATAGGCAAAGTTTCCTTTAATGGAGGAGGTAATGTTTTCTCCAGAGGAAAGGAAGAGTCTGATTTCAGCCATGTGATGATAGAGAAAAACAGTCAAATCTAACATATTCTGATACTCATTTTTCCCCCCCTTAGGAAGCACACAGAACACGACTTGTTACTTTTCTGTGCTCACATACCATCTTTAAGGGTATGATATCCTTAATCTGAAAGATCATTATGATTACATTTAAATCTGGCTCCAAACTAGTTTTTTAAATTGTGATTAGTTAAAAGATCAGGCTTTGGAGCTAGTTAAGAGCTCAAGATTTGGAGTGTCATAGATTTGGTTCATATATTGGTTCTATCAGCTGAGTTATTTTAGGTAATTTACTTTACCCATCTGAGACTGTTTACCTTAAAAATTGGGAATAGTAATATACCAGCCTCAAAAGATTGCTGTAAGGTCAAGTAGATGATGTTTCTAACATGCATAGCAATGAGATACTCAATGAATGTTTGTTGTTTTTATTGGACTATTGACTATTCCCCAAACCTGATCTCAACTATATTTTCCTGTTTCTGACCCTTTAAACATCTCTTTTCCTCTTTGTACTGGTTGAAATCTTCTCAAAGACCTAGCCCAAATGTCACCTCCTGCATGAAATCTTACAAAGATACCCCATCTGGAAATGAGTTCTTTTGTATACAACTTCTGTGCTTCACAAAGGCCACTTACTAATTATTGCCCTGTGTTATGGTTATTTGTAAGTTTTATCCTATTTTGGCAAAAAATGAAATGCCTAGCTTAATTTCAATCTAGGTATTTTTTTTTCTTAGTCTAAACAGGCTGAGGTCAGTGCAGTTGCGTAAGCAAAATTGTTGGTAGAACATCTAGATCATCTTTTATGCTGTTGCCTATCCCACAAGTTGAATAAGTACTTCAGAATCCCCTGTGGATTGAAGGCATTTTCAGACTTCCCCAAACTGAATTCTATGCCTTCCCAGAACATATGTGTCCAGAACCTTCCTAGACTTTACAGACTAGAAAACAGAGATAGAACATGAAAGAGAATTACTTATATTTTCTGTTATCATCTAGAAATTGTCACAATGTCCTCATGTGTGAATGATTTCATTATGTGGGATGGTATGGGCCATGAGGAAAATTGCTGCTGTATTATGAGGAGAATGAAGTCCAGAAACAACCAGTTTAAGGGTTGCTACTCCCCCATGCCTATGCATTCCATTTTGGTTGATCCAGAGAGTCAAAGCCAAGTATGTGATTTTTCCTTTCTCTTGGCTAAGGTGCTAGGAGGTAGTTGTCGTGCTGCAGATAATGCAGGTTTGTACATGTCATAGCGAGGCCTGGCATTGTCCCAAAGAGTATCCTGCATTGAGAATTTGGTTCACTTCAGATAGTTAAGCTTAAAGGTTGTTATAGTCTTATAGCACTTGAAAAATGCTAGCACTTGCTTTGATAAAGCATTGTTAGGATTTAATTGTTATTTCTATTTTGGCCATTAAGGAGACACTGAAAAGACTGGTTTCTGGAAGTGGTTAATAGCCTGCACAGCAGGACTGTGACATGCAGCACCATTCTGACAGACTAGGCAAATGTGTTCCAAGAATGCTTTGTATCAATAGCTGTACTGGGCAGTATCAGCACTCTCATCTCCTTTATTACTGTGGATGCACCCATTTCCGACCCTTACAGTCAATGCTAAAAAGTATGTTTTCAGAGCAGAAACAGCCATGAATTTAAAATTCAGGTCTAAGATAGGAATAATCATACAACTGGACAAAATATTTACTTGAGGAGGGGGGAATCTTCTATACAAATGCCCAGTAATGTTTATTCTTAATTTATTAAAAACTCATATCAGATTTTTAAAAACAGAAGTTGGTCAGCGGGCACAAACTTTCAGTTACGCGTTAAGTTCTGTAGATCTCATGTACAGCATGGTGACTATAGCTGTGTTATAATACATACTGTGTTATGTACTTGACAGTTGGTGAGTAGATCTTAGATGTTCTCACCACATAAAAGAAATGCTAATTATGTGACAGGATGGATGAGTTGCCAAGGTGGTAATCCTTTTGCAGTTATGTAAGTATATCGAATCAACTGGTTGTATACCTTAAACTTATACAATGTTATATGTCAACTGTGTCTCAGTAAAGCTGGGAAAAAGAGAAACAAACAAAGGTAAAATTAAGCCAATAGATACACAGGATTCTGTGAGGAGATAAATGGTTAAATGTATCCCAGCCATACTCATAGTCTAAAAGTAGTTGGGACTAAGGTTTGGGGAGGCCCTGTAGAAGTCCTGCCTTGCTCCCTGCCATAGAGCTACAGTAAGTCATGCCAGAGAGTGACAGGTGCCCTGTGCTGAAGACCTATAATGAGTGAGCACATTTTAACCTTTGTTTCCCATTCCTGTTCAAGGATTTAGCATCTCAGAACTCTTTTAGAATTGCACTCAGGGTTTTGTCATACTCTTCCCAAACTTAGCTTTCTGCCCAGCAAGGAAGGAAGTCTTTCAGCTAATAAACAGCTATAACGCCGGGAGTTTAGATTATTCTTAAACACACACACACACACACACACACACAGCAGCAGCAGTACAGCAGTGACATTCGCAGATTGGACATGCGAAGTTTTGACTGGGAGCAACCCAGAAGGCGCGTGACTTGAGGTGATTTGTTATTTTTCTGAGCGGTAAGTCACTTAGCCTACTGAATATACCTAGCACACCTCCACACATCTAAAATTCACCACGGTTTTCTTCTGCGTTCGCATGCCAGCTAACTACTGCAATGATAAAAACAGGTTTTTGGGGGGAAGCTTGCCTGAAAAGAAACCCAACTACAAATTCTATAAAATAAGTGAAGATTAGGTAAACAGATGTAAAAAATTATTCGCAAATTTGAAAGGTCTTACATTTTTCTGGACTTGGCCACAAGAGTCGGCAGCATTCAGACATGAAAATTAAGGCAGAATCATTGCTGACTTTTGATAAGTGATGTCTTAGCATGTTTATCAGTCAGTTCCCCACCCTCCGTAGCTCCTATGGAGCTTATGATTAGACAGCCGTAGACAGCCTTTTCAGGAAGAGGCCCAGCATGATGAAAGGGAAGCCAAATCTAAACCATAAAGATGATAAATGGGCAGATTATAAAGGTGATTTTTTTTTCTTCTTGTTCGTAAAGCCCAAAAACATCATACTGTAATTCCCAGGAAGTAGCATTTATCATATTTTCAAAAATGCCTTCACGAAAGAGAAAAATGATGAAAGAGAATCTACCCACTTGACTAAGCTGTGAGGTTCTTAGCAACTGACTGTCATGTTTCATGTCTTACGTGCTGTTCCAACCCCCACTCCCCCGCCATAAAGTTCAAGGCAAGGTTGGTAGAGGAAACTAGGAAGTTGAAGAATTCTAGGTACTGCCTGATTTTCCCCTAGCTCATTCTGGAAGCAGTATAGTACCAGACCGCCTGGGTTCAAATCATGCCTGTTTGAGCTGGGAAAGTGATTTAACCTCTCTGTACCACAGTTTCCTTGTCTGTTAAGTGAGGATAATAGTAGTACCTATCTCATGGGATGACATGAATTAATATATCTAGAATTCTTAGCACCTAGGACAAAGTAAGCTATTGTTGCTGCTGTAATTATTCTTACTGACTTGTTGTTAAGTCCATTTATTTATTTATTTATTTATTTAGGTAATCTCTATGCCCAACATGGGGCTCATACCCATGACCCTGAGATCAAGAGTCACATGCTTTTCCAGCTGAGCCAGCCAGACACCCCCTTATTGCTGTTATTTTTGTTGTGATTGCAGAGGAGCTATCAAGCTGACCCATTAAAGAAAAGGGGGCTGTGGTTTACAACTGTTGGTCTCCCAGGGAAAAATTGTTTTATCATGTGATCGGCTATAATTTGGGTCATCAAACATTGTTAATTACATTAACACTGGGTCTTGGGACTAGAGAAAATGTTGTGGTTTCTCTGCTGCGTATGTGGAACAGCCTGTTAGCACCCAGTGGAGGAGAAGTGGCCGGGAGTTGCCAGCCAGCCACAGCAATGTGCTTGCTTCAGTCTCTCCCATCTCCAGAGTATTGGCCCTCTCCTTTTCTCCTCTTCTTCAGGCTTAGAAAACTCAGTCTGGAGACTGAAACTCAGTAGGGTATTGATCTAGTGTCCCATTATCTCCCTCCTCCCTTTCCTATCCTGTCTCACTATGGATTTTAACGTTAGCCTATCTTCTAACTTTCTGTGTGACCATAAGCAAATTACTTTGACCTCAATTGCATAGTCTTTAAATGGAATAAAAATGTCTCTGCCCATTCAGAGGCAACCAGGGGTTTTATGGAAATGACAGATGTTAAGCATTTTCAAATTCCTTGAAAGGAGGATTCTTTGACAGGACCAAACTCATTGTAGAAAGGCTGTTTTCCCAAGGAGAATAGTCCTTACTCTAATACCTAGGCTTTATACCCTAGTAGCGCCAGAGTTGTTTAATTCCAGCTCTGCCATCTAGCCTAGTGGTTTTGAGTACCACTCTTTTATTTGCCCTCTTCTTTCAAATACTCACAAGCACTAATCCACGTTATGGCTTTACAGCCAGTAAATTAAATTATATGAATTCTAAACACAGTGTTTTTGAGCTGTAGAGAGTCTACAGCCTTTGAAACCACTAACTTAATTTTGTCCAACTCTTACTGAGTAACTCAAAAAGAGCCAAACTTTTTCCTTTTGAATTTGGTTTGAAAAATAATAATAAACTGTTCCCAGGCAATGGTCCTGGGTGCCAAATTTTATCCAGAATCGAAATCTTCTGTCTGCACTGAATATTCCCCGAAGTAAAAAGTTAAGGAGTGTTAATGAAGAGATGATCTATGACAGCTTTTACCTTACCTACAACCTTGTGGTCTCAGCTGTGTGACTTTGGGCAGATCATTTAATCTATCAGAGTTTTGATTCCTTTACCTGCAAATCTATCTATCTCCACAGTAAATTTTTGAGAGAATTAAATGAAATCGTCTTCATTGAGCACTTTGAAAGTATGCTTATCTGCATATAAAATCCTACCTCTTAAAAGAACAGATGTAAGTGGAAGAATATTTATTCTGACATACTGTCATTGCTTAAAATTAGACTCCATAAGCTCATTCAAGGCACAGGCTCTGTTACCATCTTCCATAGTCTTCTTCCACAGTAAATGAATGCTTAATGAAGAAAGCTGAGTATGCTTTTCTAAATTATTTTTTCAGATGCTTCAGAATGCTTCAATTTTTGTCATATTCCTTGGAAGAGCCTTGATAGTTTAGCAGATTTTTATCATTTAAGGGTATGTGTAAGTGTGTGTTTAAAACAACCAGACTCAATGGAAGGAGGGTGATCAAGCCGAGTATATAAGGTTGTTGGGGTTTTCTCTGGTTCTTTTTATTGGAGAGGGGGTGTTGTTTTAAAAATGTAAGAAAATTAATTTTTCTGTGTTGCTTATAAATTTATTTCTAAAGCTGTTCCTAAAACAGGATTTTAGAAAATTTTAGGGTAGTAATCACATCATTTCAATACATGATGTTTTCTGATTTTTATGTGCTTATACTCATTTGGATGTATATGTATACACATTTGGGTTTTTTAATTATAGTTTTAATTATCATCACACAGTGTACCATAACCTAGCAGGTAGGTCTGAAATAGGAAATGCTACATAAAAATCAATACTACAGGGTGCCTAGAGGGTAACTGACTCTTGATTTTGGATCAAGTCATGATCTCAGGGTCCTAGGATCCAGCCCTGCGTCAGGCCCCGCACTCAGCCGTGGGTCTGTTTGAGGATTCTCTGACTCTGCCCCTCACCCTGCTCATGCTCTCTCTCTCTCCCAAATAAATGGATAAATCTTTTTAAAATCACTACTGCTTACTCCTTGTGGCACTGCTTATTATTTCACTGATCTTAGATGTTTTGTGTGATGCAAGTATATGAGCATATTGTAACTGGCATTTTTTTTAATAAAGCCAATTCCCTATACTAAATTGCTAAAATAAAACAGCTTTCTAAAAATATGTTCTCCTATGTACAATTAATACAGCATGAATGCTGTTTCCAGTTTCTATGCATGTACACCAGATCTTTGAAAAAGAAGGAAACATTTAGTAAGTTCTTCAGAAGTTAGAAGCAGGTAACAGTCTGATGCTTATAAACCAAGTCTTTTGGAAGACAAACTGCATTTCTTAATCTATGACAGCTTCTTCTTTCCAATTCCTCTTGTTTTTGTTTTGTTTTGTTTTCCTGCTCCTCATAAATGCAAGAGTGTGTTTAGATGCCAGAGGTGTGTTTAGATGTAGAAAGGGCTCCAAAGACCCTCCACGTGATACCAAGCCAGTGCCGGTAAAGATGTCCCCCGCTGCTGCCTGGATAGCTGCGCCCCATTTAAAACTATCCTCTCACATTAAAGTCTGTAAGGGCCTTCAGAACAATTCCTTTATCCTTTCTGAAAGGGTTGCATTTTTAAAAGGTTTATCTGCAGTTTTCAAAAGCCAGTTAGCTGTAAATTCTTGTGAAAAATTGCTTGCTGTCAGTTTCTGTGGTAGATTACATGCTCAGGAAGGCTATTTAAACATTGCCTTCACTGACCTACCAGCTTCTGCAATATGGTACGTTGTTCCATAAATGCACTGTCCTTGCATTCTACATGGATTTACCAGTACTTGTAGATTTTGAACCAGCAAAGATTTTTTTTTAAGGATTTTGGCCCGGTTCAGTGTCTTGGTTTCACAAAGAGGTTAAAAGTTTGAAAAGATTCTTTGATGTTTAAAGTGCAACTCACGTTGCTGCCCCTTTGACTTGGCTGCTGAAACAGCAGATGTGGCAAAGCCGGTACTCTCTCTTTAAACTGAAATAAGTGTGCACTGCTATGCGTTCCCGTGTGTGAATTCAGCTCCCTGTAGGTGGTATGAAAGGAGCAATGGGTCTCTCTTTTTTTGCCACATTGGAATTTATATTTAGTCTTTAATATTAAGACCAGTAGATTTAAAAATACATATTGAATCTGTGGTTTTGGTGTTAACAGATTATTCCTGAGCTTTCATTTGTGTCCCACCACTTACTCTATAGTCTTAGTTAAGAGGGCCGGGTTTCCTCGCTAGAGTACAAGCTCTCTTTTTAGATTACTGAGCATCTCCCTGAATTACAAATTATGACCTGCTTTGTCTGTACCTGCTTATTTATAAAATGACTGCTCTTGCATTGAATGTTTTGTTTATCGATATAATTACAACTAAGTAAAACTAATGGATAAAAGTAAGCCAATACGAAAGTCTCTCTTGGAACTGTTGAGAATGGGTAACCAGCCATAGGCACCTTGCCTTTACAGCACGGTTCTTCCTGCTGTGTGTTGGGCGATCTTAAAGTGATGGGCTTGCATTACTTCTGTGGTTCTTCTGTGCTCTGTGGGGTCCCACAGTACTTTAATGTAGGGAACCCAGTCCTGGGCTCCCATACTGAATGGGTATATCTAAAGTCTTACAAAGCTTGAGAATTTCTTATTTTTGGGGAAGGATCTTACAAAGACTTACTCCGAAGGGGAAAAGCATTGCATTAGTAACAAGTTTCTGTAGAAAAGATCAGAGATTTTAGGTTATATAAGCATTTTGCTTGAAAAACAGGCATTATCTCTGCTGCAAGGTCTGTATTTTAACTTTGTGCAGATGTGCGCTAAGAGGACATGATGTGCTTATTTGTTGCATTTATGCTACTTTCTTACTTTAAGTAAGATGGATGAAATTACATATTAAATAAAAACAGCAGCTCAGGCCGCAGTCTTTAGCAAGCTGAAAAAGCCCTGCAGAGACAGTGGAGAAAATGATGCTATGACTTTAACAACTCATCGACTTTTGAGAGAATTATCTACATAAATGCATTTATATAGTCATTTCTTTGTGGAATTTATCGGTATTAGCTGTCTCCTGTTTAAAACTAATCTGCCATTAAATCGTGTTGGTGAAATGTTCCCAGAAGTATTATGTTTTATATCTTAATCTAACATATCACTTATTTTGATGTGACTGCAGTTATAAACAGACACACACTGATGTGTATGGCGTGAAACTTCAGTCAGTGAAAATAGCTGTGCGGTCTTGGGCCAATTATTTCACTTCCCTGAACCTCGATTTTCCTTTTCTGTATGATAGGACACCCAGCTTTTAGGATTCTTGTTAGGATTGAATGAACACCTCTGTCGAGCACTCCCCTAATGCCCAGCACTTACTTGAAGGTACTGGGTTTCAAGCTTAATAAAATGCAGTTTATTTTTATATGGTATTTTCCTTTTTCTGTAAGCCCGTTATAACTTTAAGAAAGTTTTCAAAATAAAGTAGCATTTGACTTTGTTCCATAGTCATTTAAAAATAGGGTTGATCAATATGAAGCATTAGCTAGGAGCACAATTTGGTACTTTTTTATCGATTTCAGTTACCAGTGCCCTCAGGCTTCTGTATGTGAGAATGAAAATGATATATGAAATAGGCACCCAGGTTAAACAGACCAATTTTCTTCTTACATCTGCAACCACTATAAACAGAATTCTTTATATGGAAGTGACTTTGGTAGCAGTTAGTGTCTATCTCTCTCTCTCTCACATACACACACACACAACCTTAAGACTCTAAACAGCCTCTTGAGCCAGTGTTTTTGTTACTGAGGCCAAGAGTTATACAGTGATTTGGGAATTTTCTGCCATTTAGTTAACTTTCATTAATTATGAAATGCCATTCAAGGTTATAGATTTACAGCCCATGAATATGCTTTGGCATTTTAACAGTTGATTGTAAGCCAGAATCTTGAGGATTTGAAAGATATTCTACTGAATAGCTAGTTGCAGACTGATCAAGCCAAGAGGATAAATACCAGGGAAGCCAACTCAGCAGGGCATGCATTATTGAGAAAGTTGTGCAGAGAAGTTGGCTGTGGGCAGAAGTTGTCATGTGTCATCTGTCCCGTTAGAGCTTTAGCAGCTGTTCCTATCACCATGGCCCTTATATGCTACTGCTTCTCCAGTAGCACTAACAGACACTGGCTGCCCCTCTGTTGGGCTGTGGAAGCCATGGACACACAGACTTACATTGTATGTCTCACTGGCCACCAATTTGAACGGAAGCTCATTTCCAAAAAGAGATACCAAGCACCAAGTCTTTGGTCTTCCGTTAGACTACTAACCAAAATATATTCTCAAGAGAGTTAGTTGAGATTTTGGAGAATCCAGGTTTTTAACTAAAAATATGGTTGGAAACGTAGGAAGATTGTCCATTTGAACCCAAAAGGATGCCGTGAATGAGAGATAAGAATGCGTTCCCTACCACATGCCAGACCACTACTGCATGATCTGTAGAGGCTTTTCTGGTTGAACACAACCTAAAGACTGGAAATGAAAGCATTCCTTTTGTGATAATGTAGCAACCTGCCAAATGGGATACATCCCATTTCTGATGACGGACAAGCCTCCAACAGTTTCCTTTTTCCCTTCTTTTATGCCAGGATTTGAGGGCATTAGTATCACTATCTGTCTGATTACTGTGTTGACATTTTTAAAGTGCCATTAATCATAGGAAATGGAACTTAATGATGTCAAAAAATACCCAGCCAAGAACTATCAAGAAAGTAAGCTACAGCCCAATATTCAGATGAAATTGAAGGAGGAAATGGCCTAACACTTTCTTTTTTTCTTAATTAACTTATTACTGAATTCCAAAGCTAAGTAATTCAGAGGCACCAAGCAAGGGAAATGGTAAACATTGCAAAGGGAAATGGAGAAAGGCAGATATTTTTATTTTGTGAATATTGCAGCAATAATTTATATAGTATATAAAAACAATACTCATCTCAAGATTATGTAATTAAGTTCTTACTTGCTTCCACACCTTCCATTTTTATAAGCAAGCTACTTTTTCTTCTTTATATCCCCTCCCATATTTTTCCTGTGGACTCTGAATACTTAATATACCTGATACAGTTTAATCCACAGTGAAGCTTGACTGTCAATGGAGTTTGAGAATTAGTAGGCTGACAGTATGTTTGCACAGGTAATTTTCATCATGAGTACTCAAAAGTAAAAAGCAGTGATACGGCACATGAATAACAAATTTTCATTTGTCAAAAGCTGACAATGCTTACTGGATATTTTTCTGGACTTTGAAATCATCAGTTCACTGTTTGCCTCTTAGCTAATTTAAGTATTTGAGTATTCCTAACTCAAATTTAGGAAACATGAGATAAACATAGGTATCCTTATTTAGAAAATATGTTTGACGCTAAACTCTAATGAATGTTACACTGTAAGGCATTTCTGATGCAGATTTTGAGAAGGTGCTTCTTTGGAAAAGAGCCCAAGAACCTAAGTCCGTCCCCTTCTTTTTTTTCTAAGACAGGTCATTCATTATGCCATGAGACACAGATTTTTAATCAACACTGTGATCGGTTGATTGATGATATATGGATCTGAGATGAATGAATTTTAGGGTGGCCTGTATAAAGAGTTTGGAAAATAAGTAGTAGTATTATTAATAAGTGCTGGGGTTATTTTGTCCCTGTAGGTTTTTGTCATTCATCAGAGGGACACTGCATGAGATCGGAAAGCCTGAAATGGAACAAAAAATAAATTCATTCCTTGAAAAGGAAAGAATAGAGAAAATTGCAGAAAGTTTGCAAACAACAGTTCACACCTTACAAGTCATCATAGATGGTCTCAGCCAGCCTGAAAGCTTTGACTTTCGAACAGGTAAATAATTAAATTTGAATAACAGCACCTTTCATTTACATATGTCACATTGTCTACTGTGGCCCTCACAACAAATCTCTGCCATAGGCAGAACCGAAATTATTATCCATTCTGTACATGCAGAAACTGAAGCATCGTGCCCTGTCTTCAAAGTCATTGCAGTTGGTTAGTATCCAGAGCCAAAACAAGAAGCCAGGTCTTCCAACTCCTTCTCCCATGCTTATTTTCCATCACACATTGGCTGTTGTGTGCACGGAGGCACACATTTTTCATAATCCTTTTGTAAGCTCTTATTTTGTAGGATCCAGAAGTCCAAGGTAAGGTATGCAGTTCATAAACTAAAAAGTGAATCTTCTTCCTAAATTGCAGCCTTCCAAGTTCCTAGATTCTGTGTCAGCGAACACATTGAACAAGTAAGATACTATCTCTCTGTTGATTTTCCTTCTAATTAAAAGAGCTCTCAGCTTTCAGCATAGGTAGATGGTGAGGGAAGTGAAAGACATAGTTGTTGAGAGCAATGGCCCAATAAAAAAGAGCTAAGCTATTAAGTGACCCACTTCCTAAGGAAATTTGAATAGGAAGCTCTGAGTTTTAAATGAATCTGCACTTGTCTCAGTCTCATAGTCAGTTTTAAGATACCATGTTTAGGACTTGGTTCTTTTCATTCTGAATTTGGCTCTGCTGAGTGGGTTAGGCGTGCTTCTTTGTGAAAAGGTTTAAAGGAGTTTAAAAATACACCCAGTAAGGGGCGCCTGGCTGGCTTAGTCAGCTCTTGATCTCTGGGTTGTAAGTTCGAGCCCTACAATGGGGCTAGAGATTACTAAAAATAAATAAACTTTAAAAAAACAAATACCCAGTAGTTCATTATACTATTCCCTCAACTTTTCTGTAAGTCAGAATTTTTTTTTTAAGTTGGAAAAAAGTATGTAATAATATCTATGACAAAAATGTGGGAGTAGGAGCCTCCAGGGTGGTCCATCCAAAGTGGATGTTTCAGTAGACAGGTCCATCTCTGTTTAGGGGCCCGATGCCCTTGTGTGTGAATTCCCTGGGTATTGTTTAGCAGGATACTAAGGAGAGCAATGGTTCTCAAACAGGGTGGACTATGAGGCTGGTATGCCTAGGACACCATTAGAAGATGGGTAAGTATGCTCTCTCTAGCTGCAGGCCTCCTGTACTGGGTTTTCTTGATCTGTCTTGGTGTTGATTTCTCCATTATCCTGGTTACACTGCAGACTCAGAGCGAAAAATCAACATTCAGATTATATGGTTCAATTAAACAACCAACTGCTTAAGTAGAGGTCCTCACCTTGTCATGCCCTTAGTGAGCAGAAACACAGATGCACCTGGGCTCTGGACCGAGCTTACCAGTTACTGCCGTGTTTATCATTGTGACAAGTGAAATTTCAAATAAGTCTCTTTAAACTCACTTTGAAATTGACCTTTGCCCTAGTGTAAGTCACAATTTTCAAAATTGGATCATCTGAAAGCTTTTCTTTTAATACTAAAACTATCCCTAAGGTGGAAGGCAAACAGTCATATTTTTGAAGAGGCAGATAGTATTTTGGATGTTTCCTCATTACAGTATTTATAAATGTTACATCTTTCCTTTTCTTCATTTTCTCAAAAGTATTTCCTTCCTTGATGTCTCTTTCTTTCACTGAACTCATCCTGTCTTCTGACAAAATTGATTCTCTTTTATTAGCACTCTGGTTGCCTATTAGTTATATTTGAATTCATCAGAAGCAGCCTAGTGACAGCTGACTGAATATGTAGTCTTGGCAATCAAAGTGTTAAAGTTTGCCTGGTATGTGGAGGATTTTCTGATTTCTCAGTGGCCCAGGCTGTCTTCAGGAACATGTTAAGTAGTTCCTGACTCTGATTTTCCATGCAAAATTAAACTAAGCAGCTGATCAGGAACCCTTGGGGAATCTGTAGCAGCTGGATCACAATAAGAGAAAAGAATTTCCAAGCATGAAAACAATGCCTATGAGACCTCAGGGACCATCTACCTCTGCCATGATCAATGACTTAGTTTCACTTTGCTTTGACACAGTGTCTGCCTAGTGTAATATTACAACAGGTTTTTTGCTTTTGGAATCCACTACTTTGGTGTCAGGGAAAATTGTACAGAATCAATTCCAGTTTTTGCATATTCCTTTTTTTATGAGGAAAATGAGATTTGAGGTTTAAAAAGGGTTTTTTTGTTTGTTTATTTTAGGGGAAAAGGATGAATTTAGGAAAAAAAATACTTGATTTCAGGATAGGTGGACTGGGGGAGGGGAACCAAGAGGTGGCCAGTTGTTAGTACAACTGTAAAGGATAGCTTTAACAAGTAATCAGGATCAAGCCAACAGCTGTGGAGGAAAAGGAAGTGGGATGGGTGGAGGGAAAATGAGGCCTTAGGAAAAGGAGACCCAAGCATAGAATGTTCTTTGTTATTAGAATCAACATTCAGTAATCCTAGGAAAGGGGGCCAAGAAGAGCATGGGAAAATGGAATCCACAGATAACCCAAAAGCCCCATTTAGACTGTTAGTACTACCCTTCTCCTCATAAAACTTTTGTTGTTGTTTTTGTTTTGTTTTTACTAGAGCCATGATTCCTTGGTATGCTTTTATACCCACTTTTGGGGGGGCTGGTGTTAATGAACAGGGAAATGTACACTGCGACCAATAAGAAAATAGGGCTGTAAGGAACTTGAGAGCAGGGATCTGTGTGTCTTCATCTTTGTATCTCTAGCACCCGCAGAGTGCCTGCATAGGAGATCATACCAGGAGCTAATAAATGTTTAATGAATTAAACTGAAAAAGGAGAAAGAAAATTAGGAACTGGCTGATCTGGGTTTCTGAGCCATGGATATTCAAGAATGTAGTAAGTTTTGATTGGACACGTATATTCAAAATGGATAGAACTTTATTCCTGAATTCCAAATTCATGGAGGGAAATGAAAGAGAACATTTTAATTTCATCTACATCTGACCAAACGTTGATGTACTTTCTACCACCCTTAAACAGTTTGAGAATTCAGGTACTGGAAGAAAAAAAAACCAATTTTCTGGCTTTAAAGGTCTTAACTTTCTCAATGTTTGTGATTTGGCTTTATATATTCATTGAGCAACGATATTTTCTCATCACTTCCTCATAAAGAGGAAAATGAGACTGCACTTCTCAGTCCTTATGTATAGTGCTAATGTTTGCATGCTAATGAGATAGAGTTTGAGGAAAAGAAAGTGTTTGAGTAAATTTTCTTGTATTCCTACCATGTGAATGCTGCTTCTCCAATTAAGATGCATTTTCTCTGAAGGCAAGCCTGGATTTCAGCTCTTTTTATGTCCTTTCTCAATGCTGACTAGTAGTCTGGGCTATTTACTAATGTATATTGTGTCCAGGAAGTATAATGCCTACTATTTACACTGTCTTTTTTTTCCCCTTTTGTTACAGATTTTGATAAACCTGATTTCAAGAGAAGCATAGTCTGCTTGGAAGACCTGCAGGTTGGGACAGTTCTCACAGGCAAAGTCGAGAATGCTACTCTGTTTGGAATTTTTGTAGATATAGGAGTGGGGAGATCAGGGCTGATTCCCATACGAAATGTAACAGAAGCAAAACTTTCTAAAACAAAGAAGAGAAGGAGTCTTGGACTGGGCCCTGGAGAAAGAGTGGAAGTCCAAGTACTCAACATTGATATCCCCCGATCGAGGATTACTCTGGACCTCATTCGGGTGTTGTGAGTGTCGCACTAAAGCTCAAACACTGATTTTATTTTCTCATTTCTAGAGATGGGCAAGAATAAGTCAGGTGTTTGTGAATTCTAGGTAGCAGATGAGAAAGAATTCACTCAATATCAGAGGTATATTTCAAACACTCTGAACAAGTAGGAAACTAACAGCTCAATTTCTTTTCCCCTTAAAGAAAATAACTAATAGACATCCTCATGTGGTTTTATTTAGTAATGATTTTCTGACCCAAATTTTATTTTTTGTATTTCTTCTTTGACTCCTTTTGCATTTTGTATAACAGATTGTCGTTTCATTTCTACCTGCCAGCTTGCCTTGCTGGACTTGTATGGAATTGTTTTCTTGATTTGAATTGTACAATGTTTCTTGATGTAGGACAGGCAGTGGTTAGCCCTCCCTTTTTACAGATTTTTTTAATCAGGCCTTTTGGACTTGATTCATGATTTTCTCTTTCCAAGCAAATAAAAAAGATGCCAATTAGATAGGTCCTGATGTGTTTGTAACCATCAAGTGAATGGCGCAGAACATTTCCAAGAAGTATATATGTGTTGATCCCTACAATAAAGTCCTGTGGATAGTGACCTTGTTTTTGTTATGTTGATTCAGTGAATGACCTAGGAGTCCTTCTTGATTAAAGATGTGGCACATATTCATGCAAATTTCATCTAAGCCAACTATGCCTTTGGGCAAAAGGGAAGCCTCTGGAAACTTGAAGAATGGCATTCAGTTTGACTTTACTTAGCACAGAAGGCATTTTCTTTCTTAAGTATTAGGACTAAACCTCAAATGGAGAAAGAAATGGACTTCCTAAAGTTTGACAGGTGTGAAGGGACAAGAAAAACAAGTTGCTTGTTTAGGTAAGAGTCACTTGCTTTATATAAAGCTTTAGATAAAGCAAGTGACTCTTTTTTTCTTTTTTTTAAGATTTTATTTTTTATTTTTATTTTTTAAAGATTTATTTATTTATTTATTTGAGAGAGAGACAGTGAGAGAGAGCATGAGAGGCTAGAAGGTCAGAGGGAGAAGCAGACTCCCCGTGGAGCTGGGAGCCCAATGTGGGACTTGATCCCGGGACTCCGGGATCATGACCTGAGCTGAAGGCAGCTGCTTAACCAACTGAGCCACCCAGTCGCCCTATTTTTTATTTTTATTTTTTGACAGACAGATCACAAGTAGGCAGAGAGGCAGGCAGAGAGAGAGAGAGAGGAGGAAGCAGACTCCCCGTGAGCAGAGAACCCAGTGCAGGGCTCGATCCCAGGACCCTGGGATCATGACCCAAGCCGAAGGCAGAGGCTTTAACCACCTAACCACCCGGGCACCCCTAAAGCAAGTGACTCTTAACTCTGTTTTTATTCAGTGAAGATGGTAAATATTAGCATGACCATTCAGGGTCAAAATTATTTAAATAGATCCCACACTGGACTGGAGTCTTGTCCATTCTGGCTGCTCTGGCTAATTTGCTTAATGGAGTCGATTGCATGACTAAATGGGTACCTGGTTTTCTCTATGTGTAATGAGTAGAGGATGCTTACTGAAGAGGGTGATCAGTCCTGCTTTTTAGCCTGGGACAATCCTAGTAAACACTCACTGTCCTGGTATAGTACTTCTTTTTATTCCCAAATGGCCCCATTGTTCATAATAAATCATATGATCATCTTAGTAGTATAGTCCCTTGCACAGTGGTGAATTGGACTGTGTTTATTGGCAGTTCTGCCTGGTAGTTTGCTAATCTCAAAATATTCAGTCTTCCAAATGGTTGTACATAGATGGTTTTTAATACAGTAGCTCCCTTAAGAGTTGTTCAAGGCTTGTTTTCCTGACAGTTTCATTTCTGAAATGCTTTCCTCTCTTACTTGCTGGTCTTCAAGTGACAATGGAGTTGACCTTCCTACTCCTTCCAGTGTTCTTCCTGGTTCATAATATGTAGATCAGTGATGAGTAATATGCTCCCAGAGAGTCTTATTCTGAATCTTGCAATGTAATTTCAAACAAATGCTTTTTTTTTAATTGAGGCATAATTGGCATATAACTATATTAGTTTCAGGTATACATATGATTCAGTGTTTGTATGTATTTCAAAATAATTACCATAATAAATCTAGTTAACATCTGTCACCATATATAGTCAAACAAATGCTCTTTGGGAAGAGGCCTTCTCCTTGGCCACTTTGAACACCAGAACCAGAGCAGTAGAAGCAGCTCCGTTGACCTGGTAGTAAGCCCTTGTAGACACAAGGAGAACCTGATACTGCAATAGGTTGCATGTTTTGTCCTCTGTAGCTCAAACATAGTGGAAGCTCTATAAGGCCTCTCTTGGGAAAAGTGGGGCATGTCTCATTTGTCTTGTACCCCTAGAATGTAGCATGGCACTTGGTGGTCAGTATGTTCAATTAATCCCAGTCCCTATCCTAGCGATGATCCACAATGTACTTTTGATCTAATAGTCTTTACTTCTCTGGGCCTCCCTTTCCCAAGTTTAAAATGGGGTTGATGATAATAAAGCATTTATTCTCCCAGAATTTATTGGTAGCCTGTCACTGGTAGAGTGACAGGCATGGTACTGGACACTGTCCATACAATTCTGATGGAAAAATAGACATCATCCCTACCATTATGGAACTTAGAGTCTGTTGAGGAAAAAAGAATCATTAACTGAGAAATCACATACAAATATAGAATTACAAGCAGGATAAGCAATATAATGGTGACAGCATGTAGTGGATAGGTTTACCAAGTCAGAAATGTCAGAAAATGTTTCAGTGGGGTTTGCCTGAAATGTGAAAGATAACCAGAAGTTAACTAGGACAGATATCTTGACCTTATAAGAGTTGTTTCTGATGAATGGTTGGGGGATGAGAGCCTGATTGGAGTGGGTTTAAAAGAGTGGGAGGAGTTAAATTGGGGATAGCGAATATAGACAATTTGTTCAGGAGGCTTGGCTGTTAAGCAATAAGAGAAATAGTACAGTGGTTAGAAAGGGAGAATGGAGTCCAGAGAGAGTTCTTATATTTTTTAAGAAGAAATAATAATATATACAAATGGAAATGAGCTAGTAAAACTGGAAAATTTGAGACAGGAGACAGAGAAGAGTCACTGGAATGATATCCTTGAGTGGATGAGCTTGGGCAGAATCAAGTGCAGAATGGCTGGTCTGAGATAGAAATACAAACAGTCTGTCTGTCAATAAGAGAAGATCATATGGGCCTAGATGTATGTAGGAGGATGTGATGGGAGCTCATTGAGGGTCTCTTGGGGTTGCTTCTATTTTTCTCATTGAAATAAAAAGGAAAGTCATCATAGGAGCCTGAAGATCTGAAGTAAAGGGAGTTGGAGGTATGAGAAGAAAGGAAAAGGAAAGGAAAGGATAAAAGAGTGAAAAGCCTAGGGAAATAGAATATGACTTCCAGGCAGTGTAATGTTCCACTGAGGGGTAAGGGTCAGGCAAGCGGAGTTATCAGTCCACTTGCTCATATATTTTTCTTCACCACGGCAGCTGGGTGGGCACAGGTAGAAGGGTCGGTCTAATCAGGTTTGGGAGTTTGCCAAGCAAGTAAAAGGGACAGAGAGGCAAGCAGTTGAGGGCATGTAGACAAAGAAATTGTTGATCATGGAATTTAAACTCTGTAAAGAGAAAAGCAAGAGTATAAGGGGAGTATGAGAGGCAGTGAAAAAGTACAGGATTAATGATCGTAGGTCCTGATGGAGGAATGTTAGAGTGGGGATAACAGAGGACACAATGGGTGAAAGTGGATGTCAGCAGTGGGATGCCTAACTCTGAAATGACAGGTTTCGGGGTGCAGTGCTTGGGAATTACAAAGGGTAGGGAATGATCATGGGAATAAGTAGCAGAGGTGGGGGACCAGGATAGGATCATTAGAAAAGAGGAAGACAAGGAACTGAACCTTTAGGAATGATTATGTGGGTAAAGATTTTAGGAGGCTGTCATAGTAATGCAGGCATAAAATAATGGTGGCTAGGACAAGAATGTTACTGGTAGAAATGGATGAGATGGGGTGGGATACTGGATGTCTTTGGAAGATGAAGGCAGAGCCAAATAGGATTTCCTGGTGTATCATAGAAGATGTGAGATAAACAGGAGTCTAGGATGGTTTGGAGCCTAAGCAACCAGAAGGATGAAATTGTTATCTACTGAGATGGAGAAGACTGTCTTGGACGGTTTTGGTGAAGGACTTGATTAAGGACCGGTTAAATTTGAGATCCTCATTAGACATCTAAGTGGAGATGCCAAATAGGCTCTTTCAGCCTAAAGTTCCAGAGAGAGGGGTGGGCCGAAAGTGTCGGTAGTCAGCAGCATAAAACTGAACCCACAGCCACAAGGCTGAATAAGATTACCAAGGTGTATAAATTCTTTGAACATCTTCTGAAGGGCAGGAATCTGTGTTATGGCAGGGCCTACCCAGGTGCCTATTCAGAATCCTCCCCTCCATTTTTACTAAAAGAATTCTGATCTGAGGAGAGTATAATATGACTAATGGACATGGCTGTGGCCGTGTGGTATAGTCTTGGCCAGTGAGTATAGGCAAAAAGTCAGGGGATGCAGTTCTAGAAAGACTGGAAACACTGGGGACATCAGGCCCAGATATCACACTTTCTTTATCCTTTGCCCTTGCCCTCCTTCCTGTTCAGAATGTGGACAGAATGCTGGAGGTGCTGGAGGTCAGTGACAGACATTAAATAGTGACTGCTGGACAGAAAGATAGAAAGTTCCTGAACCCGTCTTGGCATTTTAGAGTCACACAACAGCCCTGAATTGCCTACTCTGGACTTCACATTAGGTGAGAAAAACAAAAGCGTTATTCATTGAAGGTGTTGAGGGGGCAGAGGGAGGTTTACAATAAAGTGTATTCCCTAATACGCATTTGTATGGTGCTTTACTAAAGCCCCTGTACATAGGAAAATATCTAACCTGTGATGGGTACTCAGCAAATGTTGATTGGATGAATAAATATTAAGGAGTTCAACAAAAGTGGTTGAATATAGAATGTTCCCCCAATCCAGTTTTCCTTAATCATGTTAGTATGATGGAATGAACGGTTCCCAATTATAATAACAACACATGATAAAATATCTAGAAATAATCTAACAAGCAATGTATATGATCAATATGAAGAAAATTTATAAAACTCTACTATTGAATATAAAATAAAAGCAGAAAACATTAAGGCATGCCGTGTTCCTGGATTGGAAGACATGGTATTGTAAAAAGATCAGTCTTCCAAAAATTATTATATGTCTAATTTGGACATAATTCTAATCATTCTAATCAACTTTGCTTTTATTTGTATGTTTATTTGCACAAATTAAAAATTAAACTTATTTGAAGGATTATGTGAAAAAAGTCAAAACATACCTTAAAAGAATAATATGAGGGAATAGTAAATATGAGGGAATTTGTCCTTCCAGATATTAAAGTATAGTCAAGAGCTGCTGTAATTTAAACAGTATGGTACTAATATAGGAAGAGACAAACAGAACAGAAGGGAGGAATAAACAGAATTCAAAATCAGTGGGGGTTTAATGTACCTTAAAAGTGGTATTTCAGAGGGAGGAGTCAAGATGGCAGAGAAGTAGCAGGCTGAGACGACATCAGGTAGCAGATCAGCTAGATAGCTTATCAAACCATTTCGAACACCTACAAATCCAACAGAAGATCGAAGAGAAGAAGAGCAACAATTCTAGAAACAGAAAATCGACCACTTTCTGAAAGGTAGGACCAGCGGAGAAGTGAATCCAAAGCGGCAGAAAGATAGACCGTGGGGGGAGGGGCCGGCTCCCGGCAAGCGGCGGAGGAATGGAGCACAAAATCAGAACTTTTAGGAGTCTGCTCCACGGAGGGACATCACTCCAGAGGCTAAACCAGGCTGAAGACCTCACGGGGACAGTGTGGCCTCAGGTCCCGCGGGGTCACAGAAGGATCGGAGGTGTCTGAGTGTTGCAGAGCTCGCAAGTATTAGAGCAGGGAAGCCGGCTACAGAGACAGAGCCGAGGAGTGAGCTCTCAACTCGAGATTACCTTGAACCATAATCTGTGACACAGGCCCGTGCTCCATGCATGGGGTCCCCACAAGATCCGGGGAGACTCCGACCTGGAAGAGCTCAGGGATCTGCGGGGTTCGGAGACTCCAGGCGGGGCTCTGTGCCAGAGACAGAGATGCCTGGTCACAGGCTGGGTGAGCTCAGAGTGCAGCCGGAGGCCAGTAAGACAGGAGTTATTGCGTGATTTTCTTCAAGCGCGGCTGGAGGCCAGGGAGACGGGAGTGATTGAGCACTTTTTCTGAAGGCGCACTGAAGAGTGGGGCCCTGAGCTCTCAGCTCCTCTAGGCTGGAGATTGGGAGGCTGCCATTTTCATTCCCATCCTCCAGAACTCTACTGAAAGCGTTCAGGGAACAAAAGCTCCCAAAAGTGAACCCTAGCGGATTACTTAGCCCGGCCCCTGGTAAGGGCAGTGCAATTCCGCCTGGGGCAGAGACACTTGAAAATCAGTACAGAAGATCAACAAGAAATCCTTTATAAGTGTTCTTTTTTTTTTTTATTTTTTTTTCTCTTTTCTGAACTTCTTTTTACCCCCTTTCTCCCCTCCCCCCCCCAAGATTTTGGGGTCTCTTCTGATTTGGTTAAAACACATTTTCCTGGGGTCTTTGCCACCCTTTTAGTATTTCATTTGCTCCTTCATATATTCTTATCTGGACAAAATGACAAGGCAGAAAAACTCACCACAAAAAAAAGAACAGGAGGCAGTACCGAAGGCTAGGGACTTAATCAATACAAACATTGGTAATATGTCATATGTAGAGTTCAGGATGATGATTCTCAAGGTTCTAGCCAGGCTCGAAAAGTGCATGGAAGATATTAGAGAAGCCCTGTCCGGAGAAATAAAAGCCCTTTCTGGAGAAATAAAAGAACTAAAATCTAACCAAGTTGAAATCAAAAAAGCTATTAATGAGGTACAATCAAAAATGGAGGCTCTTATGGCTAGGATAAATGAGGCAGAAGAAAGAATTAGTGATATAGAAGACCAAATGACAGAGAATAAAGAAGCTGAGCAAAAGAGAGACAAACAACTACTGGACCACGAGGGGAGAATTCGAGAGGTAAGTGAAACCATAAGATGAAACAACATTAGAAAAATTGGGATTCCAGAAGAAGAAGAAAGAGAGAGGGGAGCAGAAGGTATATTGGAGAGAATTGTCCTAGAGAATTTCCCTAATATGGCAAAGGGAACAAGCATCAAAATCCAGGAGGTGCAGAGAACTCCCCTCAAAATCAATAATAGGTCCACACCCCATCATCTAATAGTAAAATTTACAAGTCTTAATGACAAAGAGAAAATCCTGAAAGCAGCCCGGGACAAGAAGTCTGTAACATACAATGGTAAAAATATTAGATTGGCAGCAGACTTATCCACAGAGACCTGGCAGGCCAGAAAGCGCTGTCATGATATATTCAGAGCACTAAACGAGAAAAACATGCAGCCAAGAATACTATATCCAGCTAGGTTATCATTGAAAATAAAAGGAGAGGGAGTCATCTAAGCAAAGAGAGACCCTAAAAGTAGTAGATCAGAAAGGAACAGAGACAATATACAGTAACAATCACCTTACAGGCAATACAATGGCACTAAATTAATATCTCTCAATAGTTACCCTGAATGTAAATGGGCTAAATGCACCAATCAAAAGACACATGGTTTCAGAATGGATAAAAAAACAAAACCCATCAATATGCTGCCTACAAGAAACTTATTTTAGACCCGAAGACACCTTCAAATTGAAAGTGAGGGGGTGGAAAACAATTTACCATGATAATGGACATCTGAAGAAAGCTGGGGTGGCAATCCTTATATCAGATCAATTAGATTTTAAGCCAAAGACTATAATAAGAGATGAGGAAGGACACTATATCATACTCAAAGGGTCTGTCCAACAAGAAGATCGAACAATTTTAAATATCTATGCCCCTAACATGGGAGCAGCAAACTATATAAACCAATTAATAACAAAATCAAAGAAACACATTGACAATAATACAATAATAGTAGGGGACTTTAACACTCCCCTCACTGAAATGGACAGATCATCCAAGCAAAAGATCAACAAGGAAATAAAGGTCTTAAATGACACACTGGACCGGATGGACCTCACAGATATATTCAGAACATTCCATCCCAAAGCAACAGAATACACATTCTTCTCTAGTGCCCATGGAACATTCTCCAGAATAGATCACATCCTGGGTCACAAATCAGGTCTCAACCAGTATCAAAAGATTGGAATCATTCCCTGCATATTTTCAGACCACAATGCTCTGAAGCTAGAACTCAATCACAAGAGGAAATTTGAAAAGAACCCAAATACATGGAGACTCAAC
The DNA here is from genome assembly GCA_003697995.1 of Taxidea taxus jeffersonii. NCBI lineage: Eukaryota > Metazoa > Chordata > Mammalia > Carnivora > Mustelidae > Taxidea > Taxidea taxus. Next base: position 62,727 of record ML109683.1, on the reverse strand, counting down.
AGCATCCTTCTAAAGAATGAATGGGTTAACCAGGAAATTAAAGAAGAATTGAAAAAATCATGGAAACAAATGATAATGAAAACACAATGGTCCAAAATCTGTGGGACACAGCAAAGGCAGTCCTGAGAGGAATATATATAGTGATACAAACCTTTCTCAAGAAACAGGAAAGGTCTCAAATACACAACCTAACCCTACACCTAAAGTAGCTCGAGAAAGAACAACAAAGAAAGCCTAAACCCAGCAGGAGAAGAGAAATAGTAAAGATCAAAGCAGAAATCAATGAAATAGAAACAAACAAACAACAACAACAACAACAAAAAGAAACAATAGAACAAATCAACGAAACTAGGAGCTGGTTCTTTGAAAGAAGTAATAAGATTGATAAACCCCTGGCCAGACTTATCAAAAAGAAAAGAGAAAGAACCCAAGTAAATAAAATCGTGAATGAAAGAGGAGAGATCACAACCAACACCAAAGAAATACAAACAATTATAAGAACATATTATGAGCAACTCTATGCCAACAAATTTGACAATCTGGAAAAAATGGATGCTTTCCTAGAGACATATAAACTGCCAGGAAGAAATAGAAAACCTGAATAGACCCATAACCAGTAAGGAGATTGACACAGTCATCAAAAATCGCCAAACAAAAGCCCAGGGCCAGATGGCTTCCCAGGGGAATTCTACCAAACATTTAAAGAAGAATTAATTCCTATTCTCCTGAAACTGTTCCAAAAAATAGAAATGGAAGGAAAACTTCCAAACTCATTATATGAGGCCAGCATCACCTTGATCCCAAAACCAGACAAGGATCCCATCAAAAAAGAGAATTACAGGCCAATGTCCTTGATGAGCACAGATGCGAAAATTCTCACCAAGATACTAGCCAATAGGATCCAACAGTACATTAAAAGGATTATTCACCACGACCAAGTGGGATTTATTCCAGGGCTGCAAGCTTGGTTCAACATCCGCAAATCAATCAATGTGATACAATACATTAATAAAAGAAAGAACAAGAACCATATGATACTCTCAATAGATGCTGAAAAGCATTTGGCAAAGTACAGCATCCCTTCCTGATCAAAACTCTTCAAAGTATAGGAATAGAGGGCACATACCTCAATATTATCAAAGCCATCTATGAAAAACCCACCACAAATGTCATTCTCAATGGAGAAAAACTGAGAGCTTTTCCGCTAAGGTCAGGAACACGGCAGGGATGTCCATTATCACCACTGCTATTCAACATAGTACTAGAAATCCTAGCCGCAGCAATCAGACAACAAAAAGAAGTTAAAGGCATCCAAATTGGCAAAGAAGAAGTCAAACTATCACTCTTTGCAGATGATATGATACTCTATGTGGAAAACCCAAAAGGCTCCACTCCAAAACTGATAGAGCTTGTACAGGAATTCAGTAAAGTGTCAGAATATAAAATCAGTGCACAGAAATCAGTTGCATTTCTTTACACCAACAACAGGACAGAAGAAAGAGAAATTAGGGAGTCAATCCCATTTACAATTACACCCAAAACCATAAGATACCTAGGAATAAACCTAACCAAAGAGGCAAAGAAGCTATACTCAGAAAACTATGAAGTACTCATGAAAGAAATTGAGGAAGACACAAAGAAATGGAAAAATGTTCCATGCTCATGGATTGGAAGAATAAATACTGTGAAAATGTCTATGCTACCTAAAGCTATCTACACATTTAATGCAATGCCTATCAAAATCCCATCCAATTTTTTCAAAGAAATGGAACAAATAATCCTAAAATTTATATGGAACCAGAAAAGACCTCGAATAGCCAAAGGAATATTGAAAAAGAAAACCAAAGTTGGTGGCATCACAATTCCAGACTTCAAGCTCTATGACAAAGCTGTCATCATCAAGACAGTATGGTACTGGCACAAAAACAGACACATAGATCAATGGAACAGAATAAAGAGCCCAGAAACAGACCCTCAACTATATGGTCAACTAATCTTTGACAAAGCAGGAAAGAATATCCAATGGAAAAAAGATAGCCTCTTCAACAAATGGTATTAGGAAAATTAGACAGCCACATGCAGAACAATGGAATTGGACCATTTCCTTACACCACACACGAAAATAGAGTCAAAATGGATGAAGGACCTCAATGTGAGAAAGGAATCGATCAAAATCCTTGAGGAGAACACAGGCAGCAACCTCTTCGACCTCAGCCGCAGCAACTTTTTCCTAGGAACAACGCCAAAGACAAGGGAAGCAAGGGGAAAAATGAACTATTGGGACTTCATCAAGATCAAAAGCTTTTGCACAGCAAAGGAAACGTTAAAACCAAAAGACAACTGACAGAATGGGAGAAGATATTTGCAAACGACGTATCAGATAAAGGGCTAATATCCAAAATCTATAAAGAGCTTATCAAACTCAATACCCAAAGAACAAATAATCCAATCAAGAAATGCGCAGAGGACATGAACAGACATTTCTGCAAAGAAGACATCCAGATGGCCAACAGACACATGAAAAAGTGTTCCACATCACTGGGCATCAGGGAAATACAAATCAAAACCACAATGAGATACCACCTCACACCAGTCAGAATGGCTAAAATGAACAAGTCAGGAAATGACAGATGCTGGCAAGGATGCAGAGAAAGGGGAACCCTTCTACGCTGTTGGTGGGAATGCAAGCTGGTGCAACCACTCTGGAAAACAGCATGGAGGTTCCTCAAAAAATTGAAAATAGAGCTACCTTATGACCTAGCAATTGCACTACTGGATATTTACCCTAAAGATGCAAACGTAGTGATCCGAAGGGGCACGTGCACCCGAATGTTTATAGCAGCAATGTCCACAATAGCCAAGTTATGGAAAGAACCTAGATGTCCATCAACAGATGAATGGATAAAGAAGAGGTGGTATATATATACAATGGAATACTATGCAGCCATCAGAAGAAATGAAATCTTGCCATTTGCGACGACATGGATGGAACTAGAGAGTATTATGCTTAGCGAAATAAGTCAATCAGAGAAAGACAACTATCATATGATCTCCCCGATATGAGGAAGTGGAGATGCAACGGGGGTGGGGGTTGAGGGGGTAGGAAAAGAATAAATGAAACAAGATGGGATCAGGAGGGAGACAAACCAAAAGAGACTCTTAATGTCATAAAACAAACTGAGGGGAGTGGGGGAAGGGGTGTTGGGAGAGGGTGGTGGGGTTGCATTATATGTTTATATAAAAATAAAAAATTTTTAGAAAGTGGCATTTCATAGTGGGCAAAATCATATTACCATGCTACACATAAAAATATATTCCAGATGCGTTTAAACATAAGTAAAATGTTTAAAGAACTGCAAACAAACATAGAAGAGCTTTATGAAGTGATTGAACAGCCATGGTTGCAGAATGTAAGAAAAAAATAGAACGATGGGCCTGTCACCCTCAAAGTTCCATTCAGAAGACATTTTCTGGATGCCCAGCATGAGAACCTGTGCCAGGAGCTGGGGACAAAAGATGAATATGATATCTTCTGAGGATGTCTGCAGCCACAGAGAGTGGAATTTAAGCTGTAGCACAGCATATTTTATGTTAAATCTCATGGGCATTTTGGAGTGAAACCTGGCTGCTATCTACTTCAGAATATGGTATCTTCCCAAATCATTTGAAGCCACAGGACCCTTTGAAATACCTGCTTTTGTATTAATGGAATGCTTATGTTGAGGTGTCTATACATCTGACCCTGACCTCGGAGTTAGCGCTTGTGCTAAAATTGGAGATGGAAAGAAGGGACAGAACGGAAAAAACAAAAATACGTATTTAGTCAGTCTTTTCATCTTGGCTTCCTGCCCAAAATCAGTCATAATGAGTTGGATTTAAATAACAGATCATGGAGAACTTTAGAATGACTGGGCTTATTGCCAGAGCAGTCTGTTCCACAGGAAGAAAGATATAGATTTCTTCCCACTCACTCATTTTATATGGTGAAGATGATTCTGTGCGTGGAGGCTGGGTTTATTATTTAGAGGGCGAGTAGGATAAGCAGACTCTGGTCCTGTCAGCACCAAAAATTACCTTTTTAGTAATTAAACCTTTCCCCTAGAAAAGATTCACTAGTCTCTTGGCTCATATCAAGAATCTAGATAAGGATTATAATACCACCACCACCCCAGTATTTTTAAGGAGAAAAGTCTAGCCCAAGAAGAACGGAAATAAATTAATAATTAAATACAACAGGGAAACCTCTTGGAGACCAGAAAATTTGTCACAGCTATATAGCCCATCTCATATGACAGGTCAATCCTAGCAGAAAAATCTGAAGTTAAAGATGCAGTGTTGAAGGGAGAAATGCAGTGATGGAGGGAAAGCAGTGGAATAGCCCAGTGTTATTTTGTCTTGAGAGTCTTGTTTTATCTAAGTAATGAGGCCAAATGTAAGTCTCCAGATTTGTTGTAGAATTTTGTAAAAGCAGTCAAGTAGCAGGTGGATGAAAGCCTTACAAAAAAAGCCTTATGAAAGCCTAAAAGCTCGATTCTGAGGAACTTTCCACCTCCTTCTAGCCAGGCCCACAGTAACAAGGGAGGTTTTCCGCAAGGGAGCAACTCTCCTTTGGATATCTTTCTCCAGTCTCAGTGGTGGTTCTTTGATCATTTAACATTTGCCCACCTGTTTCCCAGGTTTGAGTCTCTAGGTATTGAAGAAGAAAGTGGCACCAATGAAAGTCAAACCTAAGGTTTGTTCAAGTTCTTTTTTCACAAGGTTAAAAGATGCCATGAAGCTAAAACTCGATATGCCAGTTGAGTCAGATTTGGTATAATTTGCTGCTTGGGTAACAAAGTACTGAATTTCTAGTAAGCGAATAACCTCACTTTGCCTGTAGTGGCATCCTCAAGAAATACTTCTTTTAGCTTTATTTTTATGATTTTTCCCAATTGAAAAACAAATACAAATATTGTAAAAAGTGCAAATAATGACGTATCGAAGTTGGAAAACAAAATCCCCTATAATTTGAGAAGTAGCCACCTTTTATAGTTTCTCTTCTTCCTCAACCCTTTTTCTACACATACACTTCTTCACGTATAAATATTTTTAACAAATCGGGATAAGATTTTATATATTGTATTTATCTATTCTTTTTAAAATATAGCATGTACATCTTTCCATGTTAGTATGTACATATCTACCTTGATACGTTTCTTCATATGTATATAAATCATTGCAGACAGTTCTGTGGTGAACACCATGGCGCATTGTTCCAGTTCCACACACACCGGTCTGTGTGTCTGTGTTTGTGTTGGTACTAGGTTAAGGTGTAAAATACGTTCTTTATTGTGGGTTGAGATATTTTTTAAAAGCACAAAAACTGAGGCTGGGAGGCACCTTCCCTACGGAGAAGTCCTTTCCGCCCCCGCCACCCACCTGAGCATGTTTTCTCTCACCACAGTGCCATTCATATTGCTCAGAACAGCCTCCCTTTTCTCTCATCCCACCCCTTTGGATGTCACCCCAGGTGGTATTTTCTCAGAAAAGACTTACTGAACTCCCAGACTAAATCACATTCCCTTTTGTAGGCTCTTCTTGCACTGTGTAATTTTCCTTCACTTCCTAAACACAGTTTATGACTGTATACTTACAAATGTGATAACAGCATTTAACTAAGATCTTCCTTGACAGATTGGAAACTCTACAAAGACAGCAGTCTTACATTCCCACCGCTCTCCATGATATTGGGACTCCAACCCCTTTTATTCATTCCTTACCTCCTCATATTATTATGACTCCATCCTCACCAGATCTGAGCTGCCCGATATTTACCTTGATTCTTCCGGATATACTCTTTGGCCTTGGTTTCTGCTTTAGCTCAGATTCTCTAGAAAACAGCATGAGAAAAAACTTGCCTATGCATGCTTTATTGGGGTTTACACTCCCAGGTCAGGAAGAACAAGGGAAAGGGGGCAGTGAGTCCAGGTAGGAGGAAAGCAAAAGAGGACATTGTATACAGCCTCATAAGAAAACACTGCCAGCTTCTTAGTGACCAGGTTGTCTTTGAAGAAGCTATATGGAATGATGGAAGCTTAGATGGTGGAAGGGTAGAAGGAAGGTAGGAAAGAGGAGGAGTTTATTGGCTGTCTCCTGTTTCTCACTGGACACAGTTCATTCTACCATGCATTGATTCCCCATGCTTCCAGGTTGCGGTTGGGTCAGACCTTTGTGTTGGAGCTACTTTGGATCCCGCTGCAAGAGATCTGATAGAGGCCACATTGAATTCTGGTCCTTATCCCTACTTCTCCAGCAAGCAGCAGTAACCACAGTAGCAGCCAGCCTTCCTATGGAGCTAATGGCTGAGGATGAGGCAGGGGTCACCCAATGAGGCTGGGTAAATCTGGGAGCCTCGTATAGCCTACAAGTATAGGCTACAAGTATAGCCTCGTAGACAAGTATAGACAAGGAGCATTAGAATCAAAGTACTTCCAGACTAACTTTCTTTACACTAGCTCATCCACTAGCTCATGAATGCCTACAATTCCCTCCCTTCCCCCAACCTCCGTTATCCCTAACCAGCTTTCAAGCAAACCAGCCCAACACCTACCCACCCCTGGCCTCATAATTTATAGCAGCACTGGGTAACCCAGGTACTGAAAAAAATTCCTATTTCTTCATCATTTACAAGGTTCCTTTAGATTACTTCCCTCCCACTTACACTTCTAAGAACACTAACCAGAGAATGCACTACCATTAAAGAAAGAAAATTAGAAATTCAGAGTAGTGAGATATCTGTGCCTCATGGAGAGTTTGGCTCCTGTATGATTGATACTGGAAGCTGTTGGAGTTGAAAATGGACGCGAGTCAGGGGCCAAGAAAACTAAAACTGACAATTAATTGGCCCTTAACCTATCACATCTTTCAAAGAGGAAAACATATCCTCCATGTCCCACCCCATCCCCAAGATAAAAACATCAAAAACCCTAGGAGAGGATATGCAAACCAGACTGTGTATGTCTAATTTGACAAAGGGTTATTTAAAAATAAATTGCTCAAGGCAAAGCACAGATGAAGAAAGTTCCTTTGGGCTTTGGCCAACTCTTCACTAATACAGTCTGTTGGCCCCAGTGAATAGAGCCAAGACCAAAGAAAATAGTCTGCAATCACAAATTTGCCTTCAGAAACTTTACCTTGTTCTTATTTGGGTTTAGATTTTGCTAACAGCTTTATTGAGATATTATTCACCATTTAAAGAGTACAAGTCAATGATTTTCACAGAGTTCTACATTCTCATTGCCACTTGTTCATCAGTATTTTTTATTATCACATCTTAGTGTGAAATGGTTTCACAGTGTAGTTCTAGTTTGCATTTCCTTCATGGATAATAACATTGAGCATCTTTTCATGTGCATATTGGCATTTATATATCTTTTGTGAAGAAATGTCTATTCAAGCTTTCTGACTATGTTTTAATTAGATTATTTTTCTACATTTTAGGGGTTCTTTATATATTCTTGATGTAAGCCCTTTATCAGATAGAAAATTTATAAAAACTTTCTTCCATTTTGTAAGGTTTTATTTTCACATTTTTTATAGTTCCTTTGAAAAACAAAATTTTTGACATATGTCAAATTTATTTTTTCTTTCATTTCTTGTGCTTTTGGTATCATATTTAAGAGACAGTTGCCTAATTCAAAGTCATGAAGATTTACACATATGTTTTCTTCTAAGAGTTTAATAATTTTAGCTCTTATATATACACCTTTGATCCATTTTGAGTAAGTGTGTATATAAAATGAGGTAGAGATCCATTTGATTTTGCTTTAATATAGTTAATCCATTCATCCTAGCATTATTTGTTGAAGACTATTCTTTCCTCATTTAATTATCTTACTCCTTTTGTCAGTAATAAATTGACCATAGACATACGGGTTCTATACTATAGATGTATCGGTAAATTCTATTCCATTGGTCTTTATAACCGTACTTATGCCAGTACTATACAGTCTTGAATACTGTAGTTTTGTCATAATTTTGAAATTAGGTATGTGAGTCTTCCAACTCTATTCTTTTTCAAGATTGTTTTGGCTATTCTGGATCTCTTGCATTTGTGTATGGATTTTAGGATCAGCTTGCCAATTTCTGAAAAGAAGCCAGCTGGGATTTTGATAGAGATTGCTTTGAATCTGTAGATCAGTTTGAGGGAGTACTGCCATCTTAACAATATTTAGGCTTCCAATCCATGAATATGGGATGGCTTTCCACTTATTTAGGTCTTTAATTTCTTTGAACAGTGGTTTGCTGTTTACAAAGGGTAAATTTTATACTGCTTTTATTGGGTTTATTCCTAAGTATTTATTCTTTCTGATGCAGTTGTAAATGGAATTTTTATTTTTTTTTGAAGAATTTATTTATTTATTTCACAGAGAGAGAGAGATCACAAGTAGGCAGAGGGGCAGGCAGAGAGAGAGGGGGAAGCAGGCTCCCCGCCAAGCAGAGAGCCCAACATGGGGCTCAATCCCAGAACCCTGACAGCATGACCTGAGCCAAAGGCAGAGGCTCAACCCACTGAGCCACTCAGGTGCCCTGGAATTGTTTTTCTTATATCCATTTTTTGAATGTTTGCTGCAACGTATAAAAATACAATTGATTATTTTGTACTGATTTATATCCTACAAACTTATGGAACTCACTTACTACTTTTAATAGTTTTTTAGTGGATTCCTTAGAATTTCCTAAATATAAGATCATGCCATCTGTGAATGGGGGTAGTTTCACTTTCCATTCTGAATCCCTTGTCTCAAATTTTCTTGCCTAATTTTCCAGACTAGAACCTCCAGTACATTGTTGAATGGAAGTGGTAAGAGTGGACATTTTTGTCTTATTCCTGCTCTTAAGGAATAAGTGTTTAGTCTTTCATTATTGAGTATGATTTAGGAGGTACCTGGGCTCAGTCAATTAAGTGTCCCAACTCTTAATTTTTGGCTCAGGTCATGATCTCAGGACTGTGAAATCAAGCCCCACATCAGGCTCTGTGCTCAGCACAGGGTCTGCTTGTCCCTCTCCCTCTGCTCCTCCCCCTGCTCTCGCTCTCTCTCTCTCTCAAAAAATAAAATCTCTCTCTTTTTTAAGTATGATTGAACTTTGTATTTTCTGTATATGACCTTTATCAGATTAAGGAAGTTCCCTTCTATTCCTAGTTTTTTACTATTTTCATCAAGTAGGGTTATTGAATTTTTTCAAATTCTTTCTCTGAATCTATTAAGATGATTATGTGGTTTTTGTCCTTTATTCTATTAATGTGGTATACTACATTAGTTAATTTTTTAACGTTAAACCAATCTTGCATTCTTGGGGTAAATTCCTTTTGGTCATGGTTTTATGTTATAAGTTTGTTTTGTCCCCCCAAAATTCATATGTTGAAGTCCTAGCCCCCAGTACCTCAGAATGTGACCTTATTTGCAAATAGGGCTGTTGAGGATATAAGTAGTTAAGATTAGGTCATTCTCAGTTGAGATGGGTCCATAATCTAATTGACTCATGTCCTTATAAAAAGAAGAAATTTAGACACAGACATGCACACAGGGAGAATGTCATGTGAAGATTGGAATTACACTACCATAAACCAAAGAACTACCAGAAAGTAGTAGAGGCCTAGAACAGGCTACCTTGACACCCTCAGAAGGAACCAACCCTGCCAATACGTTGATCTCGGATTTCTAGCCTCCAAAACTGTGAGATAATAAAATGTTTGTTGTTTAAGCTACCCATGTTGTGATACTTTGTCATGAAAGCTCTAGAAAACTTACACAGTGAATTAACCTTTTTTATATTACTGGATTTTGTCTGCTAGTTTATTGTTGAGGATTTTTGCATCTGTATTCATAGCAGATGCTGATCTGTTTTCTTTACTTGTGATGTCTTTGGAATTATTTTCTTAGTGTTTCTCTAGGCTTACCAGATAAGATTATAGGTATCAACCTACCTAACATTTGCAGTACCTTATTCCCAGTGAGATACTGACATTAGCCCTATACAACTTTATTCCCCCCCCTTTTTTGTTCTTATTACTGTTATATTATTGTTACATCTATATATGTTACAAACCCAACAATAATACAGTGGTATGGTGATGACTGTATAATTTCATGTTTATTAAAGAACCTGATAAAAGAGAGGAAAGCAAGAAACATCATCTTATAAAGTTTGTTATATTAACCTTTTTATCCACCATTCCTGGTTCTCTTCATCTGTACCTTATTTTCTAAGCAAAGAGGATCCATCGAAGATTTTGAGTGGGAGAAGGGACTAATAATGAACATTTAAACATATGCAGCAGTATTTGAGGACAGTTACTCTGGCAGACATACATATTGTGGGAGGTGCAAGGGGTAGAGAAATCCAGGAGGTGAGTTAGGAAGCAGTTGCAGCAGTTAAGGTAAAGTTCATGGGAGCCTGGGTTTGGCTTGATTTTGGCTCTGTTGTCTTGTATTTTGCCTTCTGAAACGGAGAATGTCTTTAAGTCAGTGTGACTAGCCACTGAATCAGTCCACATGGGTAAGTATACTCATTAGGACTTGTTGATGAACTGATATGAATCCGGGGATGAACCCAAAATGGGAAAAATGCCTGGTTTGTTGATTTGAGGGGGCTCAGAAGTAGAGACTTTTTCCATGGCAAGCCTCTGTGGAGAACATGATGCCTAGCAAATAAAGCTCATTGTAGGACATGGTGGTAAAAGTAAATTGCCACACGGTTATGTGTGGATGCCAGGGAGGAAGGAGGGAAGGAAGAGAAGGAGAGATTCTTCTCCATGCACGTGTCCCTGCAGCTGTCAGGGATGAGGTTACAAACCGTGGAAGGGAATGCAGAATCCCCTTCCCGTTCCCAGGGCAGATGACCTTTCAGAAATTAAACAAATCAATTATGTGTCCTCAGAGGAAGCATGTTTGACTGCCCTAATTCAATGGGCTCTATTTTTTCAGGTGAAGCCAGGTGATTGAATTCATCCCTGATACCCTTGCTAAGTTCTGTCCATGAATTTTCCTCTGGAATAATTTTTTAAGATCAGGATTAGACACACCTCTACATACAATTTTTTAAAAAATACACAAAGAGTAGAGAGCATTCTCCCCTAAGTGTAGAGATGGTATTGGTGCTATAGATCATGCGTAGTGGTTTTTCTAGGACGAGAAAGAGGTAACCAAGGCCTGAATAAGGTAGTAGTGATGAAGATTCATTTGTAGCATGCTGGCAGGGGTAGCTGAGGTAGCAAAAAACAATTAACAAATGTTTGGAAGTTTAAGAATACTTCTAAATAGTACACCAATCAAAGAAGAAATCGAAGTTAAAATTAGAAAATATTTAGAACTAAAAAAAAAAGAAGAAATACACGAACTATCAAAAATAATAAAACTGCTTCTTACTACTGGAGTGATACTCAAAGTCCTCAAGCTGAGACTACTTAAAATTACTGTGCCCCTTGGCATCTGCAGAAGTGAATGCAAGTCTCTGCAGAATTCTCTCAGGAAAGTTCAAGGAATATGATACCATAATCAAAAATTTAAAATGAAACAAAACAAGAAACAAGTCACTGTAAAAAGCAGCAGGAAAAAAAAACAGCAGAATGAGTCAAACCCTTTGCACATTAGAATTAATTAGACACAGATTACAAAATAAGTGTATTGAAAGAAGAGGTTGAATACAATTCATTTGAAGAAGGAAAGAAAAATTTTTTTAAGTGATCAAGGTCTGATAAAAGAAACTTAAATGATTATTTGGAAATGAAGAATATATTTGGAAATTTTGTCATAAAGAAAATCAAAATTTTTATAAAATCAAACGTATCATTCCTTTTACCTTTATTTTTCTCTTTTAAATATTTAATCTATCTCAAGCTTAATATGTTATAAATGAAAGAATCCAATTACATATTTTCCAGATGGCTACCCTCTTGTCCTATTTATCAAATTTGTCATTTTACTCCACTAGTTTGAAATGCCAGCTTTTATCAGGAACTAATCCCAATATTTATTTGCACTTATTTCCAGTATATGTATTTTTTTTCCATAGATCTTTCTGTTCATGTGCTGATACCAAACATTTTTCCTTTTTTTTTAAGATTTCATTTATTTCTGTTAGAGAGAGAGTACATGGGCTGGGGGAGGAGCAGAGGGAGAGAGACAGGGAGACCCTGCACTGAGCACAGAGCCGACTCAGGGTTCAATCCCATGACCCCAAGATCATGACCCAAGGCCAAAACCAAGAGTCAGATGCTCAACTGACTGAGATACCCAGGATTCTCAACCCCTTTTCTTTTTTTTAAGATTTTTATTTATTTATTTTGGAGAGAGAAAGCAAGGGCCCGAGCTGAGGGAGGAGCAGAGGGAGAGAGACAAGGAGACTCCAGGCTGAAGGTGGAAATATCAAACTGTTTTAATTACTATAATGTTTATAATACCTTTTAGTATCGGGTAGAGCTAGTCCTCCTTCATTACTCTTTCCTTGCTTTATTCCCAAAGTAATGATGTTGGTATTTTTCTTGAGACAGTTCAATTTACTCATTTATTTATAAAGGATTGCCATCATATTTCATCATCTCTTTACCTAAGAATATGTCTATTTATTAAAATCTTTTTAAATTATTTTTAAGGGGCGCCTGGGTGGCTCAGTGGGTTAAAACCTCTGCCTTTGGCTCGGGTCATGATCCCAGGGTCCTGGGATCGAGCCCCACATTGGGCTCTCTGCTCATTGGGGAGCCTACTTCCTCTTCTCTCTCTCTCTGCCTACTTGTGATCTCTGTCTGTCAAAAAAAAATTTTTTTTTTAATTATTTTTCATAGTGTTTCTACATTTTCATCATGTGAATCTTACACATTTCTTAGATTTATTCCTAGGTATTTTATGTTTCTTGTTTTGTAAATTGGATATTTTTGTTATATTTTCTAGATAATAATTCATATATTGGAGAACTATTAATTGTGTTTTAATTTAGTTCTCAGTCACCTTGCTAAATTATCTTACTCTTGGTAACAATGATTTTTTTAAGTTGATTTTCCGCCATAGCATTATCTCATCTGCAAATAGTCATGTTTTCTTCCTTTTCCTTCATGATTTTATATATATATTTTTTCCTTTCTTCTCTAATGACATTGGCTAGTATTGGCCAAAGTTAAATAATGCTGGTAATGTGCATTCTAGTTTTGTTTCTGATTTTAATGGGGCTCAGTGTTTCACTATATGGTTTCTAGCCTTTGAAATGATATATGTATATTTTGTATGCTAAGAAACTATTCATCTATTACCTATATGGATAGATTTTTTAGATGCCTTTCCAGCATGTACAGGAATGTTCATATGGTGTTTCTTTTTCGATATATGTTTAAGTTGTATTACAGTAGTCATCTTAATTTGGGGCCATCTTTGCATTTGCGGTGTGTGTTTTACTTAATCATGATATAGTTGATTAATGTGCTAGAGTCAGTTGGCTGATATTTTATTTACAATGTTTAGGGATTAGACTGTCTCATTGTTATACTGAATTGACAAAAAGATTTTGGAAATGCTCGTTTTAATCATCTAGAACCATTTAAATAATATTTGAGTTACATGTTTCTTAAAGATTTGATAGAATTCACTCCTAAAATTTTTTGAAAATTAGTCTATTTGTATTTCCTTCCTTTTCTGGGTTCAGTTTTAATCATTTATATTTCCTTAATTATGTATTACATATATTTGCATAAAGCTGAACAATATATTCTCTTACAGTTTAATTTCCTAAGTACCTATGCTTATTTCTCCATGGTCTTTTTCACATTTATATATGTGCTTCTTCCTTTTTTATTTATATTGCTTGACTAGCTTTCCTAAATCTTGACCTTTTTATTTTTAAGAATATTCTCTAGGATATGTTTATTTGGTCTACAGTTCTCCTCTTTTATAATTCATTAATTGTTGTTTTATCTTCATGAGTATCTCATTGCCTTTGTTCTTAAAATTGCTATGTTGTTATTTTTCTAACTTATTGAATTGGACACTCAATTATTTTCATTCTCCATTTGTCTTTCAATTGACAGAGGCTATTTTTAGTAGTTTTTTCAAGAAAGATTCCTAGGAATTGTGTTCTATGGATATTTGTATGTTTTAAATAATCTCCATGTTGCCTTTATCCTTGAACTATACTTTGGCTGGAAATAAAATTCTTGGATCATAGTATCCCTTAGAATTTTGAATACAGTGAATTTCTTCATGTTGAATACTGCTTTAGAGAAGTATGAAGCATCCTGATTTCTATCTCTTCCCCTTGAGGTGATTTGATTTTCTGTCTATAACATCATGTCTTTGAAGTCCAGTAACTTTATTAGGGCATGTTCTAGTGCTGATTAATCTTTGTTGGTTCTTCCTGGAAGATGGTGTGCCTGTTCAAATCTATAGATTCAAGTTGTTTTATTTCAGAAGAATTTTCTTGAATTATACTGTGAGTGTTTTTTGTGTGCTGATTGTTCTGTTGTCTTCTGAATGCATATTGAACATTAACCCTTTCTTATCTGTCTTCCATGTAAATGATTTTTTCCTATAATTCTTTAAAATTCTTTTTTTTCTTTTTCATTTTTTACAAATATTATTTATATTCTTAAACTGTGTTAAACTTGTACTTGATTTTCTTATGCCGTGATCCCATTTCTTTAGCTTGTTTTCAACAATATCTCTTCTTCTTCCTGCAATTTCCATTTCTGTGGAAATTGAGTAACAGTTTAAGAATATAAATTTTTTTTCTACATCTTTTCTGGGCTCATTCAGGTCAATTTTATCTTATCCAAAGTTGTCATATCTCTTCTTCCTTTAGTCCTTGTATCTGTGCTTTGAACTCTTGATTCATGGAGGCCACTTTTTCACTAAGTTCTTTGAATCCATAAAAAGTTATTTAGTCACATTTTGCAACCATTCCACAATCAATTTTCTGACATATGTTGAATTTGTTTTCTTACTTCTTTTGTCTTTTTTCCTGCAATGGTTTTGTCTCCTAGTTCCTTTTCTTTAAGCTTTATTGAAATATAATTCACTTATAATCTACCCACTGAGAGGATAATTTGATATTTTTAGCATAGTCATAAGGTTGTGAAACTATTCCTGATTCCTTTTTTGTTATTCTCATTTTCAAATTCAGTCCTTTCTGAACCACGTATATGGGGAAAGTAAATGCAAGAGAGGCATCAGAGGCTTTGAACAACTTCTAGGCTAACAAGTCCTAATTCACAATAAAGCCCTGCATACATAAGGTCTAGTGGAGTGTATTGTGAGTATGGATTCAGACTTTACACAATATTAATTGAATAGAATTGGTAACTTCAGTGCCATCCATTAACCTATTTTCCCTACATTCAGAAATTTTTCTTGCAAGAAAGTCATGTCTGTGTAGTTTCAAAAGGGAGTCATGGAGAACTCTAGAACCAGTTTGCAAAAGTCAGCCTTCTTTAAAACAAGTTAACTATTTCTTTTGCTCCTCAGGGTATACAACTAACTTGGAAAACTGTGCCTGGTTGCCTCTGCTTGAGATCTGCGGCCATGGGTATTGATTGTCTCTTGGCACCCTTTCTCTGACCTAATTTTCACTGTATTTGGCAGCTCTTCCTTATAAATAATAAGGTTCAGATCGTAAGTGTTGCCTGATTCCTCATAGATAAGAGTTTTTATTTCATTTTTTACCATTGTTGTTTCTGATTGGTTTTAGAAAGCAGACAGGGTCTGTCTTCGCTCCAGCTGCTATAACAATATACCATAAACTAGGTGTCTTATAAACATCAGAAGTTTATTCTCACAGTTCTGGAGGCTGGAAGTCTGAGATCATGATTGAGTTCTGGTGAGAGCCCTCTTTGAGGCTGCAGACTGCCAACTTCTCACTGAGAGAGCAGAGAGAAGAAACAGACTCCAACTCTTATGCGGGCACTTACTCCATTCATGGGGCCTCCACTAACACTATTTCCTCCCAAAGAACCCACCTTCTAATTCTGTCACACTGGAGGAACAGGTGTCAACATATGAATTATGGTGGGGGACACAAACATGCAGTCCATAACAGAGTCAGAGATTTCTTTATTCTTTCGTCTTTAAATGTGAGGCTGATAGTATTATTATTAATTTAGTTCTTCTCCTACTATTTTTTAAGCTTTAATATATGTAAACCCTCTATTTCTTTTCTTTAAGATTTATTTATTTATTTATTTATTTATTTATTTATTTGACAGAAAGAGATCACAAGTAGGCAGAGAGGCAGGCAGAGAGAGAAGAGGAAGCAGGCTCCCTGCCAAGCAGAGAGCCTGATGCGGGTTTCCATCCCAGGACCCTGGGATCATGACCTGGGCTGAAGGCAGAGACTTAACCCACTGAGCCACACAGGCGCCCAGCCCTCTATTTCTTGCCCAACTTTAGACTATATGTATTTTGATCCGCTACTTTGTAAAGTGAGAAAATAAGGATATCTGCAAATCCTTCACCCTTTTTTCTCTATTTTTTGTTTCTTTTCTCTATTTTCTGTTGCCTTCACACATCTGTTAGCATTCTGGTATTTTTACAGCAGTGAGATTTAAGGCATTTATATTCTTTGTAACTACAATGAAGTGTCTGGGTGTTTTGTTTTTGTTTTGTTTTGTTTGGGCTTTGTTGGTTTGTAAGCCAATTCTAAAACCTAGGGAAAAAAAATCACGATTGGTTAAATTTTTATGGACTCTAAATACTGTGAGCTGTGGAGTAAAATAGTATCTTTGGGACCTCGGAGAAGGAAACTATTCTATGCCACTAATTCTTGGAAGAGAAAGTTCCAAGTATCATGTGAAATGAATTATCTTTCTCATACTGTGAGAAAAATATACTATATTTTAGTTGCTTCACATTTTCTGTAGAGTGCCCCCTCCAGCTTTTTAATTACCTTTTTTCCTTTTCAATATACACATAATTTCTGACATATGCAATATTATATTCACTGTAATTTTTAAAAGTCCATCTTTTTTCCTATAATGTACTATACTAACTTTTTTGATAAAAATTTGCTTTCTATTTGAAGGTCCCTTTCTGGGGTCCAAGTGAGAGTAATTGTTTTCAAAGTCAACCGCTCATCTGTCGCCTGGGATTTTTTTTTTTTTTAAATCACACTCCTATGTAGGTGTCACTTTCTTGAAACTTCACCTTTTCTCATACTTCTTTTTTTGTTTAACTAAAATACATTATTAATTTTTTCTTTAGAAAGTGTACATAGGATACAATTACCTTGGGACTTACATGTCTTAAAATAACTATTAATCTGTATGCTTACCTGACTGCTAGCTTAGCTGAGCATAGACTTCTAGAACAAAGGTAATTTTTTTCCCTGAGAACTTTTATAGTATTGCTCTATTCTAGAAAATTACTTTACTGAAAAGAAATCTGATGTCACTTTGATTTTTCCTCCATTAGAGGTGATATATCTTTCTTGAGGAAGAGTTGGTATTCAATAAATTGCATATTTATGTGCAGTTTGTTAAGTTTTAACATTTGCATATATGCATGAAACCATCCTTTTCTCCTCTCCTCTACTCTGGATCTCTTCTAATGATCTATCTTTTAGTTAACTAATCCTCTTCTATGTCTATTCAGTTTTTAATTCCTATTGAACTTTTAATTTCAGCGATTTATGTGTTTCCATTTGAGAATTTACATTTGACTCTCTTTTTTCAGTATTATTGATTCTACTTCTCTAGTGAAATTCTCCATTCTCCCCTATATTTTCTAGAACATATTAATCATAGTTAGTCATGCCTGGTAATTCTAATATCTGTATTATCTGTGAATCTGTTCTGAAATCTGTCATACTCCTTGGTTTTGGTCCATTGGTTCTATCGGTTGGCATGTCTGGCAATCCTTTGATTGAATGCCAAATCTTATATATGGAAATAGTAGATATAATTTGAGGCTCCTGCCATTTGGCAGGCAGTTAGAGTAGGAACAGATGACTTTACACTGAGCTGATTTGAAGTTGGACTTCAGTCTTTTGAGCATACTGTTCTTCCAAACATCTATGGTGTTTCTCTTCCAGAATCTTAACTAGAAGTCTGAGATGTATATACCATGACCCTTCCCCATTATCATTTAATGATATTGGATGGTGCTAATTGGATTCTCAATTAGTTCATGTAATCACAGGTAAATATTTAAGTAGGACTTATTTTCAGAGACAGGCCTAACAGCAATTATTTTCTTCCTTTTAGATTTTATAGCTGTAAGAGCTGAGAATCCTTGCTCACATAAGTAACTGATAGAGGGAAAAAGGAGTTTTATTTCTAAAATATCACTCATGGCTTGGAAATCCTTTCAAGTTATATGCCAAAATTGTGTAGTAATCATCAAAAATTGTTATTAGTCATCTATCACTGGTTATTTGATTAGATCCTCCCTTAACTTTGTCAAAACCCAGGAATTAAAAACCACCCAACTTGTAAAAAGTTTTGTTTCTAGTCTTTAAAGTCATTTTTCAATTTTCGATAGTTTTGACAAAAGAGCCTAAGACTCATCATATCACTATGATTTTCTTATTATTTTTAGAGAAATCTCATTTTTATAGCTTACTTCAGTTAAAGTGAGGTTAAAAAGCCAACAACGCAAATATAAAACTTGTACATTATTTGGGAACAAAGAATAATCATGCTGAATTTCTGTTTGTAGGACATCCTGAAATATCTTTAGAAAGTGAGACAGGTGAAAAGAGTTGGATACTCAACAGTTATTGTATAGAGATAAGTTAGTAATTTATTAGTGCTTGAAAAGGAGCATGTTTATAATTACATGTCTGATATTATTAGAAAAGCACATCAAATCTGAGAGGGAGGCATTATCCCTAATTACATAAAGTTGATTTTGTAAAGTTCAGGATATTATGTTCTAGTTTATGTTTTGGGAACATTTTAGCCTACACCTGTACAGAGGTAGATGTTCTATTTTTTAAATAGATTTTATTTTTTAGAGCAGTTTTAGGTCACAGCCCAAGTGAGTACCAGGTACAGAGATTTCCCATGTACTTCCTGCCATCACTCATGCACAGCCTCCCCCATTATCAACATCCCTCACCAGAGTGGTGCATTTGTTACAGCTGATGAACCTACTCTGACGCATTATTATCACCCAAAGCCCATATTTTACAGTAGCTATTACTCATGTTGTTGTACCTGCTGTGAGTTTGGACAAATGTGTAATGACGCTTACACTGGTATGGTATACAGAGTAGTTTCACTGTCCTAGAAGTCCTATGTGTACCAATTCATCTCTCCCTCTACTTTAATCCCTGGAAACCACTGATCTTTTTACTGTCTCCATTGTTTTGCCTTTTCCAGAGTGTGACGTAGTTGAAATCATAGAGTGCAATCTTTTCATATTGGCTTCTTTTACTTAGTAACTTGCATTTAAGTTTCCCCCATGTCTTTTCATGGCTTGATGGTTCATTGCACTTAAGTGCTAAATAATACTCCATTCTGGATGTTTCAGTTTATCCATTCATACTGAAAGACATTTTGCTTGTTTCCAAGTTTTGGCAACTACAAAAAAAAAAAAAAATCTGCTGTAAACATCTATGTGCAGGGTTTTTTGTTTGTGTGTTTGTTTTGTTTTGTTTTATGTGCAGGTTTTTGTGTAGACATATTTTCAACCCCTTTAGGTAAATACTAAGCAGGATTTCTGTATTGCATAGTAAGAGTATGTTTAGTTTGGTAAGAAACTGCCAAACTGACTTCCAAAGTGCTATCCCATTTTACATTTCCACCAGCAATATATGAGAGTTCCTGTTGATCCATGTCCTGACCAGCATTTTGTGTTGTTGGTGTTCTGTTTTGTAGGGGTATCTCATTGTTCTAATCTGCATTCCCCTGATGGCACATAACATGGAGCATCTTTTTGTGTGCTTATTTGCTGTCTGTATATCTTATTTGGTGAGGTCTGCTAAGGTCTTTGATCTGTTTTTTAATCAGGTGGTTTGTTTTTTTATTGTTGAGTTTTAAATGTTCTCTTTATTTTGGATAATAGTCCTTTATCAGATATATCTTTTGCAAATATTTTCTCTCCATCTGTGACTTGTCGTTTCTTTCTCTTGGTAAATGTTCTGTTTTTAAGAATGAAATTTAAATTGCTCTGTGGAAAGTCTTAGCAAAAGGAAAGTATTAAACCATCAGTAAGCAGGAGACCAACAAAATGTTTACTAATAATTGTTGCTATGTATATTATTTACATTAAAATCTGTAACATATCCCAATTATAACAAGAATACAAATATATAAAAATAAATATATAATTATATAAGTCTAATAACTCAGGTAAAAAGAATAATTGATCAGCAAGTGAGGAGACACATGCCCACATAAAAATAAATATTGGGGTTGTTTTGTGTGTATATGTGTGTGTGTGTGTTTGTCTGTGTGTGTCTGTGTGTATGAAAAAGGGCATATTCTTTAGTTGCCTAAGAGAAAACTAGGAAACTACAGTAAAATAATCTGGTTGTAAGTATTGAATTTATTTAACTGTAGAACTAAAATTAAACAAATGTGGGGTTTTTGATTATAGAAGAGAATGTAAATATCTAAACCAAGATATTATGAAAAGGGAATGAAGTAACAAAGTTGAAAGGAGAAGGAAAAAGACATGAATTGTTAGTGTAAGTGTAACAAACCCCTTAAAAGTTGGGAGGACACAAGATATAATTCAATAATAGAGGTATAAATATCCTTTTTAAATGATATTTTTAGAACAATTTTTTATGGAACACAAAATACGGAAGTATAGAAAATTATAAGTGTGCCAACTATTAAATTTCACAAAGTGAACATACAAATATACTCATACTGAAAGGACCCAAATAAAAAAATTGAACATTACCAGCACTCAGAGGCCTCCTCTTACCTTCTTACAGTCACTCAAGGGCATCCACTCTACTCAATTCTAACTGAATATATTAGTTTTGTCTGTTGTCGTGTATCATGTGTGTCATGTAATTGGATTCATATACTGTAATGTGTCTGATTTCTTTAGCTCAGCACTGTGTTTCTGAGATTCAGTCAACGTTGCATGTATTAGTAGCCCATTCATTATCATACATGTAGAGTGCATAATTATATTAGTATATCACGGTGTATCTACTTTACTACAAGGAGGCATTTATTCAATAGGCTTTAGGAGGAGGCTATTATAAATAATTTTGCTATGCATATTCTTGTACTTGTCTTTTTGGTGAACATATGCCTGCTTTTCTGTTGGGAATAATTATTTAAGGGGAAAAATAAAATGTATTAAATATGCAAAAATATTATCCCTGTCATATAAAATATAAACTTTGTTGATTTTATCAAAAATTAAAGCATAACTATAAAAAGAAAATGGGAGGGACACATGGGTGGCTCAGTCAGTTAAGCGGCTGCCTTCAGCTCAGATCATGATCCCAGGGTCCCAGGATCAAGCCTGGTGTCAGACTCCCTGCTCGGCGAGGAGTCTGCTTCTCTGTCTCCCACTGCCCCTCTCCCTGCTCATGCTTTCTCTTTCTCTCTGAAATAAAAAAATAAAATATTTTTTTTAAAAAAAGAAGAGAAGGGCGCCTGGGTGGCTCAGTGGGTTAAGCCGCTGCCTTCGGCTCAGGTCATGATCCCAGGGTCCTGGGATCGAGTCCCGCATCGGGCTCTCTGCTTAGCAGGGAGCCTGCTTCTCCCCTCCCCTCTCTGCCTGCCTCTCTGCCTACTTGTGTAATCTCTGTCTGTCAAATAAATATAAATAAAATCTTTAAAAAAAAAAAAAAAAAAAAAAGAAGAGAAAAGAAAATGGGAGAGAGGAAGTTGGTAGGCTTAAGAGAGCTGTGGCTTTATCAAATAATATAAAAATCAAAAAAATCATAGATAATGTTTGATAAATATAGATATAGATAAGTATTATAAAATATTTTATTATATTTTAATAGAATATTTAATATTTATAATATATAAACCAAATGTTTCCATTCAAAAAGAAGTAATTTTAAAATAATTTATATAAGGAAAGTTTATATGTTCACAAATTTTCTTACTTAAAAAATCAGCATATTATGATATCATTTAAAAATATGGAGATAAAATGTCAAAAGAGATTGCTCCAAATAATTGAAATTTGTTATCTCAAATGGGTGGGGAGGACTTCTTTAGTAATATCTAACTTTTCTCTAAGCCCCCTATGTTATTTGATTTATTACCATGTGCATGTATTATTTTAGTAAAATTAAGGGTTTTGTTCATTTGATTTGGTTTGGTTTGGTGTGATTTTGCATAAGGGCAGTCAGCAATAACTTAACATAAAAGTGATTGTGAATCATATAAATATATCTGACCAAAACCAAACTAAGCATACACCCAATTCAACTCCCTTTAGCTACATCCTAAAAATGCCCACCACCACTTGAAGACCACCCAACACTTAGATGAATGAGTCAGAGACGAAAGTCCAAATGAGAAGAGACTGGTTTTAACTACAGTTCAGTATCTTACCTTTGCAAATTTTGCACAAATATATGACCATGTAAAATAAACATAATGTAAGGGCCCCTCCCAGGGCCAGGAAGGAGAAGTGCAAATGTGGGCCTGACAAATCAGCTCCTGAGAGCAAAGGGAAGAAGGTAGATGAAAAGACCCAGGCTCAAGCCCAGATCTGCCTTCTAGGAATTATGGGATGTCAAGTACCTACTTAATTTCTTTATGCCTCAGTTTCCCAATCTGTTAAGTGGCAATAATAAACCCTTATGTGTTGTGCTGAGATGCTAATGAGATCATGATGGTATCATGTTAGTGAAATACCAGCTAGCTTCAAAGTCAAAAACATTTGACCTGCTTCCCATAGAGAAGCCTGGGATCCTCCTATATGTGGTGAAGTAGGAATTTAGAAACCTCTGGTTATCATGGGGTACATCCTTAAGTAGCTCTTTAGATTGTCTTAGAGAGGACAATCTAAAAATTCCAAATTAAAGCAATTTTCTTTCATCTTTGACAAAAGCATATTGAGCCAGTCAGATTACTAGTGAATTGTGTTCCAAAATCAGACCCATCTAGGAAATGAGGTTCTAGCTGTATCCCAAAAATCACAGTGAGAGGAGCGAGTTCTGACCAGGACATTTTGATCTCTCTTCCTCCCGTTTGTTACCTCTAGGAGTAAGAAGGCAAAGCTGACTTATCCATAGCTGGCCTTAAAACAAGATGTTAATTGGCAATGCTGTATAAAGCTCAGATGTAGGAGAAAGGGTAAAAATCAAAGTTTGTACACCTTCCATTTGGAATTCCTGCAGCACTTCTACCAGGTGGGTACCATTTTACTTCCTGCTTTATTGCAGACTGTTTTGTTGTTATTGTCTGTTTCGTGCTTAGGGATCTATAATTTCATGGTATGGATCATATCTTTTTCATTAATTCATTTCAATAAATATTTGTTGTGTCCTTACTAGACACACAACTTTGTGACTATGCCAGGTAAAGGAACAAGAAAGACAATTAATGCATTTTCCTGGTCTAGGGAGATTAAAATCTAGCCAAGAGCATTTCAAGTCCTAGGAGTTTATCCTACAGAGACACTCACAAGAATTCACTAAGTTGGGGCACTTGGGTGGCTGAGTCTGACTCTTGATTTCAGCTTGGGTCATGATCTCACAGTCATAAGATGGAGCCCCACGTAAGGCTCTGTGCTGAGCATGGAGTCTGCTTAAGATTCTCCCTCTCCCTCTCTCCACCTCTCTTCCTCTCTCCACCCCTCCTCCCTTCCCTCCTTATGTGTGTGTGTGCACGCACACACACACACTCTCTCTCTCTCTCAAAAAAAAAAAAGTTCAAATTACATTAAAAGGATATTCACTGCAGTCCTGTAATAGGAAAAAAAGGGGGGGGGGGCGGGCTGTGAGGGAGACAACCTAAATGTCGCGCAGTACAGGACTGGTTAAATTACAGTTGACCATAGAGTGTAACACTCTATTAGCCTCCCTTAGGGTCCTCATCCAAATCCCAGAAAACATGCAGTGATTCTAGTGACTCTATTTTCTCCATTCTCCTAAGGATCATACATGACTACTATCGTTCTGGATGCGTAGGAGAGAACTTAATTCATGACATACACCGTGGCCTCGGAGTATTAGGGCTTAATTCTTTAATGGGACCAAAGTTAACGTGGAAGTATCTGTTACATGTAGTATAAAGTGAGAAAAGCAAGGTGGACAACAAAGTGTCACTTTTGTGTAAATAAAAAAGATCACTCTATCTGCTTCTCAGTGCAGAGAGCTAGGTGAACAGAGGCTGGCTGGTGGCCCCAGTGAACACCGAGACCCAGAGACAGGCCTCGGTTACTGGAGCCCAGCTCATGCAGATACAGGCCAGAGAGGTGGGTCCTCAGTCCTTGGCACGAGCCAGCCCTGGCCTCTCTTCCCCTCCTCAGGCCGTTTTCCATCTCTTAGATGGGGCCCCACTAATTTGTCAGTTTGAGGATAGATTTAGTGTATGTTCCACAGGAACGAAATCAGGAGGAAAAGAAATCTGAGGGAATTTCCATTTGGGCCTGACTTCTACTCCACATGGCCCCTGCCCCATCAGCTTTGCTCTGGGATTGTGTTTCAGGCCATTCCTGTGCATTTACAAATAAAACCAGGCTGCTCTGGGCACGCTTCTGAGGTGACGCCTGGAGCCTCGCACACTGGGGCCAGAGATTGATATGGTGTGTGCACGCCAGGGCCAATACAACTCTTTTGATCTATTTCCGAAGGCAGCTTCTTGCCTCTGCTTCAAGTGATTGATTAAGTTAGGATCTCTTTTAGGAATTCTCTCCACTCATGCCTCCTCACAGGCTCACTGCAAGCCCTGCCAAATTTTACTCTCCTTTTATGCTACAGATTGTTCTGTTCCAAGTGAGTAAATGGAAACTATGTTCTTAATATGCAATCAGTTACCTAGTCCTTTATATACAATCAGTTACCTTGGAATTCCTGTTTTGCATTCAGTTTGGTATGGGCACCCTCTTATCACATCATCAGTCATGTTTCTAGCAAGGCTTTGGCCCTATGGTTAGAGAGTGGCTTTGCTTCAGAGCTTTCCTTCCCCTGTGCGCCCCCACCCGCATTTTGATGTGAGAATCACTGGGGAATCAGGGTAATACCATTTGTTTTAAAACAAGCTAGTGCACATGTTTGTAGACTTTTAAAGACCTTAGAATGTAAGTGGACTCATGTGATGTTCTTTAGGCCCTAGCTGGAGAAGGGGACCTTGGATCCATAGGTTTTGGTGGGTGGAATGGAGATCCAATGTATTCCAAAAAGTACCAGCTCTTCCCGTCATACAGACCTGGTTTTACCTCCTGCCTCCAAGCAGAGTGTTTGCTTATAAAAATTGGGATTATACTTCCCATTGTGTGCATGAGCAGTGATGAAGACTGAAGTGAACGAGGGAATTCCCATCACTGCTTCTAAGTCCTCCTTCTACCCCCTCCCCCCACCCAAACCTTTTCCAAAGTGGCCCATCCTGCAGCATGAGTCTGGTCCTCCATGAGATGAATTTATCTGGCAATCTTTCTTCCTTCTTTTCTGCGGCCCTCACAACTCCTGGTGTTCCCTCACCATATACCAAGCCTTTCCTTCAGTTTCCTTGGACCTTTGGTGAAGTCTCATTTAAATGTATACATGATGAGGATAATAACGTTGCATTAGCTTATAGCTTATATATTTATCCATTCACTGATTTACTCATGCAACAAATATTTATTAAATACCTTTAATGTGCTAAGCACAGTTCAGGCACTAGAGGTAGAACATAAACAAGAGAGAAAAAATTCCTGCCCTCATGGATCTTAGGGACATATCAACAACAACAAAAACAACAGGATATACATAGAGTTTCAGGTGGTTAATGTGAAGACCAACGAAGCAAAAAGGAAGAAAAAAGTGACAAGGATGCGGGATCCCTAGATAGGATAGATGCTCGTTGGAAAGTGACATTTGGGTGGAAGCTAGAGTGACATGAGGAAGAGCAGTATGCAGAGGTCCAGGAGAAGAACACCAAGAGGTGGGGAGACAGGAAACAGGGTGTTGGGTTCAAGGCAGAGCCAGAGGTCCCAGGTGGCTGGGTGGGAAATCCCATCAAAGAAGGCTTGGTGGGAAATGAGGCATCGGGTAGAACATTGCAACTGCGGTAGGGATTTGGGGTCTTTCAGGCACAAGGGAAAGCCAGGAGAGGGTTTGAGTGGTGGGAGGACGTGGTTTGATTTGACTTTAAAACCTCAGTATGACTGCTGTGTGGAGGGTACAAGATGGAAGCAAGAAGACCAGCTACATGGCTGTAGCAACACGCAAATGTTGGCAAGTTTGCACACTGTTATAATGATTGAGGTAGTAAGAAGTCATCAAACTCAGGATATCTTCTGAAGACAGAGCCAACAGAACTTGCTGAAGGATGGCATGTGGGGTGTGAGGGAAAATGAGAACTCAAAGCTGACTCCTGGATTTGGGGCTTGAGCAGTTGGGTGAACCATCATGCTATTTACTGAGAGGAGAAGTGTGGGCAGAGCTGGTGGGGACGGGAATCAAGAGGTGTGTTTGGACATGGGAACTGCGGGATACTTATTAGGCATGTGAGTATCCGGCTGAGGAAGAGGTTGAGTCTGGAGATCTAAACAGTGGTATCCTCAGGACTTTTATAATATTAGGGCCAAGGAACTGGGTGGAGTTAGTCAGGGAATGAGTGTAGATGCAGAAAAGAGGTCCAAGGGGGAACCATGGAGCACTCCCAACATTGATAAACTTAGCAGCAGAAGAAGAGCTATACTGAGAAGACCCTTCCTGGTCAAGCAGTTTGGGCAGTGTCTCCACCTGGTTTCCTGAACCTCCCAGACCAGAACCAGTCATATATATTGGTGGCTAAGGCTCCCATCCCCTGGATGAATCTAGTCCTGGCGCCGGCCTGGTGGGCCTTCTCCTTTTTTCAGCAGGAGCTCTAAATCCCAAGCATCTGTTCAGACCTAGAACCAGCACACTGAGATTTTCAGTCCCACTTGTAATAATATCTTTCTATTTTGTGTCTGACCCAGAGCTGGTTGGGTTGTTTTAGCAAGAGGGTATGAATATGTTGTAACTTCTTAATAATCTGTGTCTTTGGGGAATATGGGCAAGGGACATTGCTAGTCTGACTGGGGCTCACACATGTTGATTTTCAAGAGCTTGTTTTCTGTATAGTTCAACTTCACCCTTTGCAATCTCTCCAACCACTGGTTATCTCTGACTCACTCACTCACTTAATTTTACTGACAGGTAACTGTGAACATTTGCAAAATACAGAATAAGATGTGGTTCTTGCCCTCCAGGAAATTAAACTCAAGCCAGGCAGTTGAAACCCACAAACAAAACAAGGGAGGGCATCAGGGTATAACATTCTTGTGTGGATCTGCTATGGCACAGTGCAGAGCACATAGGAGATTCCCAATGACTGTGAAAGGCACAAACCCACTGGGGCTTATCATGTTCCAGGGGCCTGAACTGGTGGCTCCTCTAAATCAAAGCAAGTGGCCAAGGCCGCTGCCTCCATAGCACTGTTATGAACAGTCATTAAAAGGTTCCATGTTACTAGTAACAAAATATCCCCTTACTTGGCAAAATGCTCTGGACTATAGCTTCAAAAGCACTTCTACTCACATTCTATCCCTTAATTTCCACAACGCTGCTGCAAGTATCTGCATTCCCACCTAACAGAAGAAGACATACATTTTCAGAGTGGCCTCTGCGCCTGCTAATGTGTGCCCCAGGGTACCAAGGTATGCACCCCGAGTGATTTGGGCAGGCCAAGCACCAACACCAGGCACTCCCTGCTCCTGTTGGTCTTCCAGGATGGAACACAAGTAAGGGAGGGAGGTGTGACAAAGTCTGGGACTAAACCCCATCATGGAAAGTAGAGGGAGGGGGAAGCTGTGGTTTGGTAAGGTTCCCATGGTCAGCATGGACTTGTGCCACTCAGTGGACCAGGGCTGGTATTCGTGGTGCACAGGGCATCATGGAGTCCAGCTCTGTCCTTAGACCTCAGTGCCTGGTAGAGAGCTGCTGTTCCTGCCAAGGGGCAGACACATGTCCACCGTGCCGAATAGAGGATAGTGCCACGGTGTGGAACAGGGCCAGGACCTGGACACTGAGAGACGATTGCACTTCAGTAGCTAACAAACCCATCCTGGTGCTCCAGGGAGCTTGGCTTCAGATCATTTTATCTCCTACCTCACAAGAACGAAATCCCAATTTAAAACAAATGCTCAGTTTACCAAACAGAAAAGGAAAACAGTAGATGATAAAACAGAAAGGAGCCTGCTCTGAGCCATCTTTGTTTTATTATCATCATATTTTGTCTTCCAAATGAAGCATCTTTACATGCAAATCCATTTTTGTGTATTTTGACTGATTGCTGGCAAGATAGAGAGACATAAATATTTCTGGAAATGGACATGGCATAAACATATCATTAGCAGAGCTGCAACTTTGTGTGTGTGTGTGTGGTTTGAAAAGATGTTTATGGCGAGTTCAGTCAACTCTCTGATCAAGAGTCTTTAAGGCTTGAGAGCATCAGGCCTGGAGACGATAGATAGGAAAGTTCTGGGAGCTTGAGGAACATTCCAGATTTTAAGCATTAATTAAGTTAGAAACCTACCATCTGCACACTCGCTCGTAACCCTTCTGATTATCTTTCTTAATGTTTCAGTGTATGAAGCATGTTTAGTTGTCTCCCATGATGCTGATGCTGCTTTAGAAATTCCAGCTGTTGCATAGCTTTTCCTAACGACATTACAGAGCAACTCAGCCACTGCGAGGTAGGGGACGGAGTCGGGGGGAGGGGGGCTTGACCTCAAACTCCAGCAGAGCCCCCACCTGTAAAAAAACGTGTAAAAAGGCTATTGTGTCTTTCTCTTTTCTCTTTTAAAAAATCAGACCTAGTCACAGCGAGGTCCCACTCCAACACAGGAGGATTTAGTGTAAAGACGTTAGCAGCCGAGTTAAGATGGCAGCGTTTTCACGTCTGGGATATATTGCTTTGTCTAACAAGGCGCCCCAGCAGGCTTCCAATTGTGGTCTCTCTGCAGACCCTCCCAGCTGCACGGGCTGATTGACAGGCTGTGGGCAGATGCAGTGCCAGACTCTAATAAAGAGAGGGCCTTGGGAAAATATAAGGCAATTATTGATGGGCAGCAATCCACTAATCAGACAATTTCAAAATTAATCCCATATTCCCTTACTGTATTAGCTTTCTTTCTTGTTTGTATTTATATAGCAAATTCATGACTTCAGTGAAAATTCTTCCCTCCAGCCCAATTATATCTCTCTGAGGGCATTAAATTAAAAAACAAGAGATATTGAAAGTGGCTTGCAATTAGTTTCTTTAGTTAAAGGTGCTGCATGCACTTAACGACAGTGGGGTTCATAACAGGATGTATTATAATAAAAGTAAACACTCGAATTTTCTTCCTTGTCTTGACAAGGTGAGAGCTGGTAAGAGTAATGTGCCCAGCATTACTCTGGCCAGTGATAGTGGGTTAAATAATTGTGATTTGATTTTGGAGCTGATTAGATTTGCATAAAATCCTACTCAAATGTCTTGACAGGCTCCAAACATCTCAGGATACACCGACCCTCCTTTGCCGTTGTCCATCCTGTTGGCCTCCTCTGACTTCCCTGTGCCTCATTAGGAATGTGGATTTTTTACATTTAAGTCGTTCAGAGAAAACCTGACCAATTTCTATTACAGGCTTCTCATGCAGGGTTACCTTCCAAGTAGTGATATGAGACTTTTAAATATACATAAAGGAGTTTGAAATATTTTGCCAGTTACTCTTCTAGAAGTCAGTCTCTCTGTTACTATTCACCCTCATTTCATCTCCCTTCTCCACTTCACCCCCCCCCTTTTGACCTGAAACATATGGAATTCTCTTTTTGTTCACTATAAAAATTGTTTCTGCTGAGTGCTTCCTGACTGCATACCTTTATCACCTAAACTGAGAAGTTGAATATCAGGACAATTCAGAGGGGGCCTGATTTGGGGTGGCGGGGGTGGTGAAGGCTGTGGCTGACCAGGCCCACCTGCTCTCCCACTATCTCTCTCCCACACCGACACAGGTTGAGCTGTGTCACAGTCTGCTCTGTCCATCCCACCCTTTGGCAGGAGGAGTTGAAGAGCTCTGGTACAACAGCCTGGGTACCATTTGACTCAAGTACCCGAGTACCATTCTGATCCAGGCCCCAGGTCTAGCAGCTGACTATGTTGCTAGTTTGGAAATCCTTGCCATTCAGGCCATTAATCTTCCCTCCTGGGCCTGGAGTGACATTGGTAATCAGTCATGAAACTCTTCGGGAAGCAGTCTTAGATGAATCAGGTGTTGGGGCAACCAGTCAGCTAGGTCAAGAAGTAAAGGCTGAATTGGAAGCTGGAAAGTGGGAGAAGATCTTTCTATTCCAGAAGGTTGGGGTTGGGGG
Organism: Taxidea taxus jeffersonii; assembly: GCA_003697995.1. Classification (NCBI taxonomy): domain Eukaryota; kingdom Metazoa; phylum Chordata; class Mammalia; order Carnivora; family Mustelidae; genus Taxidea; species Taxidea taxus. Next base: position 32,253 of record ML109683.1, on the reverse strand, counting down.
TGAGAGAAGGTGAGGAAGAGAAAAACCCAAAGAGAAGAGTGGAATAGGTGCAGAGCGTGTGGAGGGAATCCGGAGAAGCCCAGCCTGCCTAGAGCAAAAAGGGCAGAGATGAGGCGGCAGAAGCAGAAAGGAACCAGAATCTTGTTCAATGCAGCGTACTTGGGCTCTCCACCAGTCAGTCACAGCTGGCATGCAGCCTGGCCCAAACCAAGCCCCCACACAGACCCAGATATGGGGTTCAGTTCCCTGTGTCTTTGTCCTTGTACTAATGGCCTTCCCAGAACTGCAGTCTTCCTTAGACTAGGGATCTGAGCCTGAAGCTTGGCCATTCACTGTACTTCTTCCTGAGTACTGACTCCCTACCTGGCTTTTAGGGTATCATTGTTCCTGGATATCCATGTCTAGACCTATGGGGACATCTCCCTTCAGCCCCTGTCTGTTGAACTGACTCCTTGATGGCTGGTGCGGTCTGGTTCCATACCCATTTGATGTCACATTCTGCTGTTATACCCTACTTCCTCCCAGAATCTGCTAGAGCCCACTTGAGGGGTCTAGTCTCAGGTCCCCATTGGTGCTGTCATCCATGCATACCATGCTATGGGATGTAACAAAATTTTCCTCCTCTAAAAATGAATTGTAAGAAAAGGAAAGAAAAAAAGAGCAAGATGACTAGGCTGGTTTAGAGCTTCACATTGGTATCATGTAAGAACTATAAAGAAGAGAAGACTCATTAAGTGGGTGAAAATATTGGAGGCCTGTCATGAGGTATTTCTGAGTGGCCCAGAGAGGTGGAATGGGTTCCATGAGTGGGGGTTCACAAGAAGTCAGATTTTGACTCTATCTAAGGGAAGAGTTTCTAAAAGCCAGATATTTCTACAGACAGAGAGGGTTGCCCTATCTTCAGTGACAGCCCTGTCACTCTGGCTATTCAAGTAGAGACTGGACAACAGTTTAGCAAGGATGCTATTTTAGAACCTCAACTTTACACGTGTCAGTGACTTCAGGATCATATTCAGCCTTAAGAAGTAATGCTTTGGTGTGGCTACACAAAGAGGGATAAGGCCATTACCTTTGTATCTATTGAATCTGGCCAGTTCTGAACTGGGTCAGCTTCTACTCTGGTGAGATACCAGGGGAGTCAAATAAAGAAGAGAGCATTGGGATTTCATGACCTTTCCCAAATGTCTCATGGTTTTTGTTCAAAAGTTTTTGATTCCTTTAGCTCCATTCCTCATGAAACACTCTTTAACTTGGTTATTAAAAAAGCCTTTCTAGGCCACCCACAGAAACTACATCTAAGGCCCATGAGCAGGTGTTTTTCCTTTTAATGGCTTTTCCATATGGACAATGTGTACCATGGAGACTAATATGATGTCTCATCAGACCCCTACTCAAGAAGTTCCAGTGGCTCCTGCTGCCTGCTCTTATGGCCTCCCTACTTACCCAGGTGCCCGTAGCCTTTTAAATCTGGCTCCCTTCTGTTCCCCCAGCCTCATCCCTGCCATTTTTGCTCTAGGCAGCCTGGGTTCTTCAGGATTCCCTCCACACACTCTTCATATTCTCCACTATATCCCTTGGTTTCTCCTTCCTTCTTTTCTCTCACTCCCTATCCCAAAATCTGGCACAGAAAGCCTTCCTCACTCTTCTCAACTTCTTCACACCTTTTCTTCTTGAACCACTGCATGGATGCTCTCAACCCCCAATTCATCTCTGTACTTGAATTATGCAAGAAGCCTTCTTCCAGAAGGGGTAGGAATTACACAGGGCAGCAAGGAGACAGAAGCAACTGAAAACAGGGACTTCCTCACTGATGCTTGTTGCTTTGAGGTGCTTAGTCAATGTCAAAAACATTTGGCTGAGCACCTGGCAGCTGGATAAGTGACTCATGCTTTGGGCAAAACCCTTCCCTGGGTGGAATGGGAGTTGGGTGATGCTATGTCTCTGACCTGTGGGGTTTGCACCATGGATGCCCAGAACTGACAGAGTTGGGAATGCTACCCATGTAGACAAGGTGGAGGGCTGAAGTCATAGGTAGTCAGGATTCTTGTTGGAATGTGGCTCGCTGTTAATGAAGATTTGAAAGCACTGTTGGTCAAATTGTGGATTGTGGGTAGAGAACACAGAGGGTGTTGGAATTGGGAGGCTCATGTTCCATTTACTAACTAGGCAATCTTTGCCAAGTTGTCTCATATTTCTGAATGTCAGTTTCTACATCTGCGAAACAGTGATAATAATACCCATCTTTGTGGCTCGTGTAAGGGAACAAGTTGGAAGGTGATTTGCAAATTCTAAAAGTGTTAGAACAAATTTTATAATGTAGAGGCTTCACCTTAGAAAGTGTTGGTTGGGGACACCTGGGTGGCTCAGTTGGTTAAGCGGCTGCCTTCGGCTCGGGTCATGATCCTCGCGTCTTGGGATGGAGTCCCACATCAGGCTCCTTGCTCGGCAGGGAACCTGCTTCCCTCTCTGTCTCTATCTGCCATTCTGTCTGCCTGTGCTCACTCTCTCTGACAAATAAATAAATAAAATCTTTGAAAAAAGAAAAAAAAAAGAAAGTGTTGGTTGGTTCTGGTCCTAGAAAACAAGATGATGAAGGTGGCTGCCTGCAGGGCACGTGCACCTGGCATGTGGTGCAATGGGAGTGGGTGATGGGCGGAGGGACCTAATATAGTCTTTTTGTTCATTCATCCATTTGTTTATTGAGATATAGTTCATGTAATATAAAATTCACTATTTTAAAGTGTAGAGTTCTCTGGTCTTTTGTATGTTCACTGTGATATACAACCATCACCACTAAGTCCGGAACATTTCCATCACCCCAAAAAGAAACCCACACCTATTAGCAGTCTCTCCCTATACCTCATAGGTGTGTGGGGGAAGGTAAGTAACCAGAACAACCCTAATCTGAGTCCTATCTCTGTAGAGTTCCCTGTTCTGGATATTTCCTATAAATGGAATCATACAATATAAGGTTTTTTGTGTTTGGCTTGTTAGCATAATGTTTTTAAGCCTCCTCTGTGTTGTAGCATGTGTGTTGTAGCATGTACTAAATATAATTCCCTTTTTATAGCTGAATAATATTCCATTGATAGGTTTACCTCATTTTGTTTTTCCATTCGTTAGGTGGTAGACATTTGGCTGGTTTCCACTTTTTGACTATTATGAATAAGGCTGCTATAAACACTGGTAGACAAGTGTCTGTGCAAGTCCCTGCTTTCAGTTTTTTGGGGCACATACCTAGGAATGGAATTGCTGGATCATATGGTAACTCTATGTTTAACTTTTTGAAGAACTGCCAAACGGTTTTCCACAGGGCCTATACCATTGAGCATATGCACCAGTGGTGTACAAAGGTTCCAATATCTCTACATCTTTGCCAACACTTATTTTCCTTTAAAAAAAATTACAGCCATCACAGTGTGTGTGAAGTGGTATCTCGCTGTGGTTTTGATTTTCATTTTCCTATTGAGGGAGCCTAATGCATTATTAACAGAATAGAACAGTCTATGAAACAAAATAGCTTTAAAGTTGTCCATGAGACCTTCCTACAGAAGTAGGGGCTCTGCGATCTAGTTGTCACCTCTACCTTTCCTGACTCCACCTCTGTTCCTAGAAGCCAGTGCTAAAGGGCTTCCTTGTGCCCGAGACTGTGCCTTAGGCTTTTAAGGGTAACAGCCCTATAAATCAGGTATTCCTATTGCTCCATTCTATAGCCATGTAAACTGAGGCTTAGTGATGTTGAACAACTTGCTCAAGGTCATAGAGCTGAGTGGTGCAGCTGCTAGTATTTATTTCCAGATCTGTCAGACTCCAAAGCCAAGCTCTTAACCATCAAGCTGTAGAGATTCCTGCTAGAGAAGAAAACCATCACACACTGTCATACATTTCAAAATTGAACAGATGCTTCCTGAGTGCCCTCTGTATGCCAGAGTCTGGGCTGGGCTCTGAGGCCATGAGTGAAACTGCTCTGTGGGACAGCTCATAGTCTGGAGAGTTCTGAGTTTGCCAGTGATTTCTGGAGAGTGGAGAAATGAGTTTTATAATTTTTATTTGATTTAGCCCTCAAGTTGTTAACACCTCCAATGCAGGGACTGGGGAGAGGGTTGTCTATAAATATTAGCTCCCAAAGTAAAAATGACTCTTTCATCTCTGCAGACCTAATTAAGCTGTTGATTAGAGAAGGATCAACACCTCCGTCTGTAACAAAAGACACTGTCTGCCAGTGGGAGGTTCTGTCAGGGCAATTTCGCTTGCAATTTAGAACATTTGGGAGGACAGAACCCAGACAACCTACTGTGTCAAAACGGACAGGTCTTACTTCACATAACACACACACACACACACACAACCCCCCCTCCCCAGAGACACGGGAACCATGCAGCTCCACCACCTGGGAGGGATTTAACATCTCTCTAAAAGAAATAGAGGCTTCAAGCAATAGACACATTTACTGACGGAATCAAGTACATTTTATGGGGTTCAAATGGAGCCTGGCAGTCCTGCCTATATTTGGAGGACTCTAGCCAGCATGGGAGACGAGCGTCAGACCAGGCTCGGATTTTCCTGATGGGATGTCCAGAGAACAGCCCCAGGCTTTCCCTTCCATTCCCTCTAGGAGCACCAGTTGCCTCCACGGGACATGCAGATGTGGTAGCCCTTCCATGGGAAGAGTTGTTTTGGTTGACTGGTTTAACTCCAAGGGAGACACTGACTTCCCCCGAGTATCACAAAGAATAAGCTTTTTCTCTGGGGACCCAGAGAGTCTACCTCTATGTAGTAGGCAAGAATGAAAAGCATCTTCTTGCAGGAAAGCCTGTTCCCCCAAATGTGATTGGCCTGGTCAGCTAGCAGCAAGGATTCACCATTCTCCACCCCATCCCCATCCCAAGGCCATTCACAGAGATTTATGAAAGTAGGGGAGTCGGAGCTTCACTGAACGGGCTTCGCTGGGCTCCACAGTGAATGACAGTCAGTCGCCCAAGAGAGCTGCAGTAAGGAGTGTGGACATGTAAGGGAGAGAGAGGGCAGCTTTCTCTGTGGCAAATAGACGTCAACCTGAACTCACAGTAAGAGTAGTTGACATTTATGGGGCACTTACTATGTGCCAGGCACTATTCTGAGCACTTTATGTATATTCATTCATTTAGTCCCCAAAGTGACCCTATGAGGCAGATATTACTAATCTCAGGTTACAAATGAACAGACAGGTACAGAAAGATTTGGGAAGCGGAGCCTGTGTCCCTAACCACTGTCCTATGCTGTCTGTGACTTGTGAGCACTGGTCTGGGCATTTTCCAGTAACATGAGTGGCTCCTATGAATCAGAGTCCCTTCATCTAGCTACCTGTATACTTGAGATGAAGTGAGAGGGAGGGTTGTCAAGTATGGGGAATTTCTTATAAAGGAATGGATAGAAGGGAATAGATAAATTTATCCATCCTTTCAACATATTTTTTTATTATTTCCATTAACATATAATGTATTATTTGCCCCAGGGGTACAGGTCTGTGAATCGTCAGGCTTATACATTTCACAGCACTCATCATAGCGCGTACCCTTCCCAATGGCCATACATTCAACATATTTTTATTGAGCAACTACTATGTTGTTTAGTTATAGTTCAGTTTAGTTCAGTTATAGTCTCCGAGTTAATGGAGCAAATCAAACCAACCTTTGTTTAAAGAAAAAAGTTATATTAAACATTGCATGCTGTGATCTGACACTCCGTGGAGGTAGCAAGGGGGACCATGAGAGAGGAAGACTGGGCTTCAAGGAGAAACCCATGCTGGAGGGAGCATCATGGCAGGTCTCTCTTAGTGACAGCAAAGCAGAGACTAGTGTTAGCCATGTGAGGAGCAGTGAGAAGGGCATTCCAGGGCTGATGGTGTACTGTAGGCTCTGGTCGAGGAAAAGCCTTGGTGGTTCTTATCTCCAGAGGGTCCAGAGGACTGTGATCCAGGTAAGGGTTGCCTGGGGAGGCCAAAGAACCAGGGCAGGGACTAGCTCGTGTGAAGGGGAACACTCTGCATCAGGTTCTGAGAGCAGTAAACTCCACGGACAAGCTTGAATCAGGAGAGTGACACTGAAGGACTGTGGCCTCTGTGGGAAGAATGGACTGGGAGGGGCAGAGGCTGCTGCAGCAGTAGAATTGAGGGGCACCAGGGGCTGAAGAAGGATAGAAGGCCCTGGAGCAGCAAGGAGAGGCAGCCGTGGGAGCCAAGAGCCGCTGAAGATGGGGCAGCCACTGCCCAGGTGGTATTTCCTCTCAAAGGGTGACATCTCTGGGGTGGTTGCCAAGGTGAGCAATTAACACGAGTCCTGGAGTTAGTTACCCTGCAGTTACCAGCAACAGCAAGCACCTTTGAGACAAGGAGGGTTTGCCAACTTTTTTCCCAGAGAACAAAATGCAGGAAAAGTCTGGAGGCTTATGCTACACTCCTCCAAGTTACCAGAAGGGCAAAGCGTGGTGGCTCCAGGAAAGGCAGGACTCTGGCCCCTGTGGGAGAAGAGGACATGGGAATCAGAGCAGGGAGACCAGTAGGGCCAGGAAGCACAGTCACTTACAGACACCCCAAGCACTGACTTCACTCCAAGCTCTTGGGAAGCAGAGGAGGCCTTGGAGGTGAGCCCAGAGGGCTGCAGGGAGCTCTATCGGAGGAGGACAGAGCAAAAGCTTTCCAGACCAAGCCCTGCAGAAGAGAAGGCTGCCTTCTGGAGCCCAGGAGACAGTTCACTGTGGCTGCAGCCTAGGCAGGGCAGAAGGAGGTGAGATGGGAACCAGACTGAGAGGCTAGAGCTGTTTGCCACGGATGGAGCCCTGCACCACCCCATCGATCATGAGTGAGTCATCACCGGGGACGGGATCTCTGTCTGGCCTCTTGGTGTGTTGGCTATGTACCTCCCCTTGACCACATGCCCAGGGCAGAGAGCTGTGTGACCCACTCCCCACAGCGTGCCCAGTGGCCACCTCAGGCACTATGCATTCAGGAAGAGAAGCAGCCACGTTGGATCTAAGTGTTAATAAAAACGAAATCCCTGAGCAGTCACTGAAATTAGCCCGGGTATGATTGAAATGCCAAGGCAGGTCTTGTTATTTTTATGAAGCCGTGAATAATATAAGTATCCAATTGATAAAATGTTATTAAAGCTGACAGCCCTTAAGTGATCTAAGTGGTAAATATTGAAATGAGGTCTCTGCCACACCGTACCCAGGGGCCCGCGGCAGTAATAAGCATTAAACAATGATTCTGCTGGCTCTGGGGAGCCTCAGAGCTTAGGGGGAGCAAAAGCGTTCTTCCTAAATAATTAAACCGGGATTCCAGGAATGGATCGCAGATCCTTGTAGTGGTTTGTTAACGTCCAAAGGAGCTGGCCTCAGGCAAAGCCTCTGTTGGGCCATCCTTCCTCCAACAAGGGTAGGAGGGAGCAGGGAGGGGCTGGCACAGCTCCCCACCCCCCACCCCCACCAGGCCCCCAAGGAGCCTGCATTGAGCAAGCAGCATATTTCAGACTTTATTTATAATATAAACAGACTGGTGCAGCCTGAGGGCGGCTAATAGTTGATGAGCAGTGGGGCTGCCACGTGGGTTAGAGATTTTATTAGCACTGCCTAGAAAAAAAAATAATAAATTAAAAAAAAACCACCATAGAGAGAAATTTAAAATGTGGTGCCTTCCTGATAATCAGATCATTAAACATATGGCAGGGAGCATATTTCTTTTCCTGTTTCTGGTAGAACGATCCGTAAGAGCTGCTAGCTCTTCCACCATCTACTAAAGGGCCAGCTGTGCTGGGGCAGCAGGCCTCCCTGAGTCTGGCCAGGTAAGGAGTGAGGCTGTTCTCAGCCCCCTCTAGAGCACTGGGATGAGGACATTTCTTGGGTGGCCAGTGGGGTCCCCAGCACTGTCCATCTACCCCAGTTCCCTGCCAGGTGCTGGTAAGTCTCTGGAGGTGGAAATGGGCAGAGGGGCACGGCTGCAGACCTGTAGAGTTGGCCTGAGCCTCCTTGTTTCCGGAGTTACTCTCAGTAGAGTGTGACAACTGAAGAGAGCCCGGGAGGCCTACCTGTTTGCTCTGCGCAGGGTCACAGATTAGGGGAGAGCTCTCTGGAGATCTGGGAGGTTGAGGAGCTGGCAGGAAGATGGGAACCCTATGTGTCCCCCTCCAGTGGAGATGGGCCAGCAGAGGGGACTGAGTTATAGACTTTGGTCCCAACCACTATGTGTCAAGCACTTTCCAGGGCCTGTCTGGGAACTCCACAGGACTGGGAGAGAAGAGGTGGTAAGGAGTCTGGAGAGAGGCATGAGCACCTCTGGTCCTGGGAGCCAGCCTGGAGGTGGGGTAAGTGCTTGGGTGCCAGGGTTTACTGATAGATGGTGTGGGAAGAGGGTGGGTTTCTGCTTTAATCCAGTCCTTATTAAATCTAGATCTTCACACCCAGTCTGGTGCCCTTAGACTGAAAACTGCCCACCTGGCCCAGTGACCCAAGGTGGAGGAGCCAGACCCAGGTTTGTACTCTCTGGAGCGGCTCCAGGCTACCCTCTCTTCCACGTCTCTCAGAAGCCACACTGAGCCCACTTCATTCCCTAAAGTCCTCCAGGCTCCTGGGGGAGAAATAGCAGAAGCCATAACAGTATAGCTATGGGGTGGGCTCTGTCACACTAGCTCTTGGGCTGATGTCTTTCTGCAAAGCTCTGGAGGGGAATTGTGGCCTTTCCTGCCCAGCTCACACCACAGGCTCTGCTCTGAGCTCTGTCTGGCCCTGCCCCTTTTCTGTTCTCAGCATGCTGCTCACAGCCTCCATTCCCAACTTCCACCAAGACAGAAATTGCTCCTTCCCTGCCCTCTGGTCCTCCAAGACCAGGCAATAAAATAACATAATACGTATTAATCAGAAATGCACCTCCATACATTGGTCCAGATTTTTAATATCCATCCTCACATTTAGCTTTGCTACAACCCTGGAATAGTAGGGCAGGTTTCCCCATGCTGCAGCTGGAGAAACTGAGGTTTATAGCTCAGCTCGCCAAAGTCTCTTGGTGCCAAAATATTCTTTCTTCCATGACTCACTGATGGATGATGCTGCTGGGGGGAAAAGACAGCCTGGAAGTCTTGATGGATAGGAGGTAGACTGCAGAAAACAAGCCCCTGTCCGGGAGAGATGAGCCTTCTGGTGTAGACGAGATAATGGGATGGGTCTTGCCTTACCGGCCATTTTGAAAGGAAAGATAATGGGATGTTTTTTAAGAATAGATGCAAGAGTTCTTGGGAGTGGTCAGTGGTTTTTGAGCCAAGCTTAAGAAGAGGGAACAGTGGACAAGTGCATTAAAGAATATTTAAGCTTCCAAAAGCTTCAAGCAGCCCACTGGTATGTCTGGGCGCCTCTTTGGGCCTCTGTAAACAGCAAATCGATTGAGCGTCAGGCTTGTTTTCATAGCAGTCCTACACACTGGGAGTATCAGATGAAGCAAACCTTTTATTTAGTTCCTGACAGGTAATTAAATTTGCCTCTGCATTGGTTTGCGATCCAGCCAAGGAGCCAGGAGTAGCATTCTGAATGGCTATAGCTATTTGCTGGAATATTACAACTTAATTTTGCCTCTCAAGTTGCAAGCAGAGATCTTGATTCAGTGGAAAGTTTGACTCAGCCTTGGGGCTCCAGGTCGGACATTTCATTTTTTCCAGCAGGAGCTTGCTCTCTGTCTCAAACATGTGAAAGCCCCATTTCCATATTTTTTCCAGATTGACATACTGTGGTAACAACCAAAGGATACAGAGTAAAGAAAAACAACAATTGGCAGTAGCAAGAGAGGGGACCCAGTACCTTCCCAAAGACCCGTTTCTCTGGGAACCAGGGATTTCAGTGACAGAAAGAAGTTCAGGATTCTGTGGTCATTACAAATGCCAGAAAGAGTCCCCATAGCTCTTTGAGAGCTTCCGTAAACCACTTGTTGAACTGGGACCTGCAGGAGGAAGTAGACAGACTCAGTTTCCCCAGTGCTTCAGGGATGTGATTGTTTCCCTGTGCAGCAGGCAGGATAGCAGAGGATGAGGGCTGCAGATCTCCCGTGGTGTTGGGAGCCAATCTTGCTCCTTGTTCTAGAGACAGTGAAAGAGAAGTTACAGCTCCTAGTCCTGATCTTCCCTGAGTATTCCTTCTCTGAGCTCTATTAGCGCAGACTCCAGTAGCTTTCCATGATTTTCCTTTTGATGGTCTGCAGTTTCACTATGATGTGTCATAGTGTTTTTCTTTATCCTGGTCTGTACTCAGTGATGACATTCCATCACTCTTCAATTTTGGAAAATCCCCATTTTTATGGAGCTTCTGCTAAATCCAAGTTTGAGCCTCTCAATATATCCTCAAGTTCTTGTAAGCTTCGTATATCTAAGTAAACTTTCTTTTTTATGTCTGAGCAAATACCTTAGTGCTATCTTCCAATTCACCACTTCTCTCTTGAACTGTATCCCATGTAGAATTTCTCCTATTAAATGTTGTATTCCATTGGTGATATTTCCAAGATTTTAGTTTTATTTTATATCTCTTAATTTGTTTTTTCCTTTTTATAATTAAAAAATATCATTGCTGTTTCTTCTTTTACTCCTTTTACCTCCATTATCTGAGCATGCATATTCTAAATTGGTTTTCAGACCTCGTTATTTTCATTACATTTGGGGTAAATTTATTTACTGGTTGTTGATTATTTAGGCTATTTTCCTGAGGGTTTAGAATTTTGTTTGCAAGCTCGTTTGGAATGGAGTTTGTTTTTTGCCTCTTTATCTTTGCATGTACCGGTCTGTTTAACAGGTTATTTTGTTGGGTTTTGTTTGTTTGTTTGTTTATTTCCCATCAGGGTCCCAGGAATCCTGTCTAGTCCCAGACCTGTTGCTTGTGGCTCAGGTCTTCTGTCCTGAGGCTTGGGTCCCCCTGCTCCTCCAATAAACCACGGCCTTGAGCAGAACTGAGAATTATTTCCCCACCTCATTCCATAGGTAGGGAAGCCCCATCCCAACCCCTGGTTTCAGACCATGACTCTGGATCCAGCTCTTTTGCCTCCATGGGGAACCTTTAGGCCCCTCTCTCCTGCAAGAGTTCAGGAGCTGCCTATTTACTAGCTTGTCTTTCCATGTGGGTTCCAGTCCTCAAGAGGGGCTTATCTGGTTTTGAGCAATCAGAACTATGTCTTTGTAACTTTCTCATCTCATATTTTATCTAATTCTGCTGGGATTTGGAGTGCAGGAAGGCTTCCAAGCATGAACTAATTAATCCTGCATCGATGAGAAGTTCTGGGGCATGATCTTGAGCCTTTGCAAGAAGATACAGAGGAAAGAAGGCCTTATGTCCCTGTCCCTCCAGAAGCTGCTGGGACACAGCATTTGCTGAGAAGATCTGGAACATGTCAGTAAGTGCTTGAAGGATGTAAAAGAAGAGACACATGGCTAAAACACGGAGCAGAATTATAGAAACCTCATCGCCTAGGGGTGCTTGGGTAGCTCAGTCAGTTAAGCATCTGACTCTTGATTTTGGCTGAGGTCATGATCTTGGGGTCATGGGGATCAATTCCCACATGGGATCGAGTCCCACATGCTGAGCCTGGAGCTTGCTCCAGATTGTTTCTCTCTCCCTCTGCCCCTCCCCCCGCTTACTCAATATCTCTCTCAAATAAATAAATAGAATCTTAAAAAAAAAAGTCTTGTGGAGCCTGAGTGGCTTAGGTCATGATCTCAGAGCCCTGGTATTGAGCCACATGTTGGGCTCTGTGCTGAGCAGGGAGTCTGCTTCTCCCTCTCCCTCTGCTCCTGCCCCTCCCCCTGCTTGTGCTCATTCTCTCTCTCTCTCTCCCCCAAATAAATAAATAAAATCTTTAAAAAAATAATCTTCACATCTTACCTCTGCTTCCCTGCTGCATGATTCTAGCTCTAACTTCAGGGAGACCCATTATCCCATTTGAACACCTCCAGAGAGGATAAGCCACTGCCCAGCAAGGCAGCCTTTGTATCTCTGCATAGCTCTGTTCTTCCCTTTCCAACCTGAAAGCCGTCCCCCTTTAGCTTCTTCCCAATGAGCTTCATCCCTCTCCGGGAAACCATACAGAAAAGTTCCATCACTCTTCCATCTGGCACATGTCAATATTCAATAACCGCTCTCTACAATTATTATTTCTGAACACCATTAACCCAGCCAGTTCCCTGTTCCTTCTTGTCCTGTCGTTTCACAGCTCACCCCCAGGCATGATGTGGTTTGGCAGTCTGGTTCTGCTGCCCGGAGTTTTCTGACCCTGTAGTAAGACCACTATTACGTTTCTCAGAACAGGGAAAAGGATCTCGGACTGCACTCCCTCCTGCCCACGTACCAGTGTGTGCCCCTTGCTTGCAGAGGGTAAGAAAGGCTTCTGAAGCCATGGGCAGGGCAGCTCAACCTTCCTTTCCTCAAACCAAAGCAAGTGGAGGATCCTGGGATTGATTCAGGGAGCATTCCCTGGGAACAGTCAGAGCCAGAAGTTCTAGGGCCAGCCAAGGACTGAGAGGCAATGGCCCAATGTTGCATATGCAAATAATAGGGCTCCCAGAACCCCGAGTTCCAGCATCAGAGCACTGAGGTGGGTCACAGGGTAGGAAGATAGCACAGCCAATGTCTCTCATCCCTACCAGGATCATTTAGTATGTTCCTCTCCAAATAATCATAATGATGGAAAAGTGTTCCCGGGGGTAACTTTGGACTTCTGGCTGAGCCATTCTGGGGATTCCTAGTCCAGCACTGAAATCTGAAATGCTGTGGGAGGCGTGTCTCACCTGGGCCTTGTGGCAAAGTCTTTTGGATACCGAGAAAGTAAATTCTGCCCAGACGTCAGCTCAGGTGTGGCTAAGTGTTGAACTCCCATAGGTCTGGTCATCCCCTGACCGCGATCGAGGGAAAAGACATTTCTCCTTTAACGTCTGAAGGTTAGAAGGAAGAGAGGAAGGAGAACAGAAAAGAAAAGATGGAGGAAATGGCCATTTTAGAAAGCCTCCGAGAAATTCCTGAAGTACTGCTGCATTCTCACAGAGTTCTAGCATGACTGGCTGTCAGGGCCCATAAAAATCTCAATGCCAGCCCTGAGTATGGGTGTCAGGAGGACTCAGGGCCTCTAAGGGTAGCGGGCCTAGGACAGGGGTCTTCTGAAGCTCTTGCAGTCGTGGTGCTTCATTTGGTGGTGCCCGTTGGGGATTCTCCACAGGCAGAAAGGACAGATGCCGCCATTTTTCCAGGGCCATGGTGCTCGGGCTGCTTATTACATTTACAGATTCGCGAGAGAATGTATGTGTTTTATAAATGGAGCGGACGCCTTATGTTTCTGATTGATGGGCCATCAGTTGCACAGTTGTTGGGCAGTGATTGATTTTCCAACCCAGCTGCTCCAGCTGTGCCACAGATGCTCCTTGTCTGAAGTCAGAGGGCTGGTGTTGTAAGCCAAAGAGAAGATCCTAATTAGAGTGATCCCTGAGAAATCGGCCATTGTAATGGCTAACAGCCATTAATGTGGGGCTTTGCTCGGGGTGCTAAGACACAGGCTCTCCTTTGGTAATTGCCATTCCCAGCTGGATAGGTGCCATTTTGAAACTCACGTAGTGAGTGACGTACTGGGGGGCGAGGGGGCTGGGTTGAAGTTTACTCTTTCACAGTTTGTGGAAACAAAACTCTATTTTTAAAAGATCTGGCTTTAAAATTCAAAATTAACACATGCTTATTTTTAAAGGTCTTAAAATATATAGAAAGGTAAAATAAAGAAAGTCAGCCACATCCTCACAGTCCATAGGTAACTGTAGTTAACATTTTGATGTATTTGATGCAGCTTACTTTATTCTGAGTGTGACGCACACACTCTTTTTTTTAATGCTGGGAACATAACTTTAAACAGAATTCTAGATCATACTTTTTATCTTTCTGTTACAATTAGAAACACAACATATGCCTTTAAATTACAAATAAATTTTCTGAAGAAGCAAATGGTGTAAGCTTGATCGTAGCTAGAGGTGGGGATGAGACCATGGCAGATACTCTGGAGATCTGGTTTACAGAACTTTTTTGCCCTGGTATTGCTTATACAAGGTGCCTAACCTAGAAAACAGGGACATTAATACCTGCCTTACTTCTCTCCAGTGCAGTGCCACACTGGAATCAAGGCAAGCAATAAGGGGTAAAGGCTATCATTATTACTTGAGAAAGCAAAATTTTCCAAGCGTATCAGTTGCATCCATTTGTAGAGTCTGGATAACTGGAAATGACCCTATTTCATTAGAGCATACTGATGGGCAACACCACACCAGCCCTTCCTGTGGGTTTTTCCTACAGAGGTGACATGACCGTAAGAGCAGGTAGGTAGGGCTTGGACCAGGTGCTCCCTAGAGGCCTCTTTGAGCTCTGACACCTGCCATTTGGTATCCTTGAAAGGGTTAGTATAGCATTTCTTTGAAAGCCTCTGATGGAGAACTTTTCACTGCTCCCCAAGTTCTTCCCCTCCTGGTCCACAGAGGAGGAACTTTCTAGCAGCATTCTCTCACAGGCCTGTTCCGAACGCTGACTTAGCACTGTGGGTGGGGCAAAACAGTTCAAAGCTCTCAGGTTCCCTTGAGGCCTCAAGGGATGACTGACCACACATACAAGTGACACCTCTCATCAGGGATGCTGCCTGAGTGGCACGGGGGTTCAGAAGGCCCCTCCAATTGGGGGTCTGGGTAAGGCAATGGAGGAGCCTCTCTGGCTACCATCCTCTAGCGCCCAGGAGACACATGGGGGAGAGTGTAGCTGACGATTTCGGTAGCCAGTGAACTCCTCCAGCACCCAAGCCAGGACTGGGCCCACTTCTTCTTAGCTGACTTATAGAGGACAACTGGTGGCCTAACTGTGGCCTAAACTTTAGTGCCATAATTTGAAAAGAGACCAAAATATCACCTTTAGGGCTTTTTATTCCAGGAGAGGAAATGAACCTCCTAGGAGCTCCCTCTTGAACTGCTGAGTTCTGGTCCCTGGGCCAGTCCATGTAGACTGTTTGCCTAATAAAATCCTCACAGTGGCCAGCACAGGGGTTCACAACCTTGCCTGCACATTAGACTTGCCTCAGGTTCCAGCCCAGCCCAGTCAGATCAGACTCTCTCGGGGTGCAGCCCGGGCAGTGGTTTCAGAGTTCCTCAGATGCCTCCACTGTGCTGCCAAAGTTCAGAACCACTGATGGGAATGTGGTAGCTGCGGGGAATGCAGCCCAGAGCCCTCATTTCCAAAGTGACAAGACTGAGGAAGTGACAGACCATGTTCCTTTGAGGCCACAGTTAGGCGAGGGCAGGTCCAAGTCTGGGACTCATACCTTTGAAGCATTCTGCTGCATGTGGGCTGATGAGTGACTTATAGCCATGTGGCAGCCACTGGAAAACCAGCAACCCTGTTTTAGTAAACCGCTGGGTTGTCCTAAGAAGAGCCAGTCTTGGAGTTTTCTTTAAGCCCTGGTGCTGTGGCAGAACTGAGTGGCACTAGGGACCCCAGGGAGGAGTCATGCCTTGGCAGAGACCCCTAGAGGACATACAGGGATATAGGGAGGAAGGGAGCGGGACCTGCCTCATTGCAGGATGGGAGACTGGACAGCAAAGAAGCTGGGAGTGGGAGCACCGTCTCCCAGTTCCTCTCCTGCTGTGGCAGCAAGATGCTCCCAGCCTCCTGGAGCTCCCTGTTCCCAACTGCAATAATATGACCTCATTTGTATACTCTTGGGGTTACAACTGTGTTTTCAGGAAACTTTCCCTTCTGGTCCTCTCAGTAGTGCTATGGAGAAGGAGCAAGAGACCATGAGAAACTTTACAGCCCTCACCCTCAAACAAGAACATCTTAGAACCCACTTTCACCCCCTTTTTTTTCGTATTTTTCTGGAAGTTTCCAAGGGGGACCTTGTGTAAGCCCGTAACCAATCTGTTGGTATCAGACTCTGAGCACAACTCACTGTCCTTCCTGCCCAGCTTCTAGATGGGTAATACTTACCCCTGAGCCCCACACCCAGGTGGCCTCAGAGGTGAGGGCGTTTTTCTGGATGGTTCCAGCATGCTGAAGCACCCTCAGCCCCCATATCAGTGCTGCTCTTGGCTGTTCCAGCCTTGAAGAGGACTGTTGGGTCCCAAATGCCTCCTAAACCTTTTCCACAGCTTCTTCTGACCCTCTCCAGCCACCCGTCTTAGCCAGCCTTCTGGTTGTTCCTCCCACCCCCAGTCTTCTTGCTGGACTGTACCCACCTTGACCTTTAGAGCTTCTGTGACCTACTGGAGTAAATCCCTCTTTGCTGCTAAATGGGGGGGGGGGGCTACCCTGGAGGCAGGGTGCGGCAGCCAGGAGGGGTGTCACCATGCACAGCTGCCCACCACCAACTCTTGTTACACAGCGGAGAAAACCAGGGTCAGAGTCCCGGAGCTAGGGAGCCACAGGGTGAGAAAAGCATCCTCAACTTGAGCCCGGTTGGGTGCAAATCGCGAGAATAGCGAGCGCAGGCCAAGCCATGGTCACAGTGAATGCAAAGGGAGGCAGGTGCCCTGAAGCACAAGCTAAGCGTAGACCCCGCTGGTGGCTCTGGGCCCAGGCCGCACAGGTGCTGGCACCCACGCAGGTGCCACCAGGGTTGCGGGTGCAGGTGCGGGAGCCGGTGAGGGCACGGGCTCAGGTGCGGGTGCCCATGCGGGTGCCCGTGCATGAGTGCTCAAGATGCCCGCTCTATTAACAAAGGCCCTGCGCGGGGCCACCTCTCCGAGGCCAGCAGCCTTTGAAGCTTCCAGCCGGGATTACTTAATATAATGGAACAGTGCAACTCGACCCATCAGAGACATAAATTTCCAGGTGTTTTAAATTTGTTTTCCCGTCAGAATGGTAAATGGCGGATAGTAAAAGTCGCCACCGGGTCGAGGCTGTTGGCGCGGGGCTGGCCCAGGCAGCGCTGCAGCCCCTCTCTGGTGCCCTGGCGGCCCCCACAGCCCAGTGCCCACCAGAGACGGCCAAGTTCGGGGGGTTCCCTGGACAGGAGCCTCCCAAGCCAGGAGAGGGAGTCCATGACAGGGCTGGGTGAGAGTCCTGGGCCCTTCTTTTCCAGAAGGGTCTCAGGACACCTAAATCTCCTGCCTTCCCAAGGTTTCTGACCCCCCACATCTGTGCAGAGAAACCCACAGCCCCTCCATGCCCCAGATTAATTAGGATGTGAGGGCCTATAACACCTATAACAAAGTTTGTGTTGCCCTTGCCAAGTTCAATTATGGGTGCATCTGCTTTCTGATTTTTCCAAGATGGTTTGATTTTTCTATTTTGAAACACACACACGCACACAACCTGAACTACAAAGGGACATACTGCACAGTAGCTTTTTGCGGAGTTAAGGGATTCTGACTGTTTTTTCCAGTCTCCCACTTTTTGAGATGTGTCAGAATTCATAGGGTGGCCGCTGAGGACAGATATTACTCTGAGTAATTCTGGAGAAATCTGACCCTTCCTCCCACTCCCCACTCCCCTTCACCCTTTTCCCTTCAAAGTAATAAAGAATGTCTACTTTTTATGAGGTGGGCTCCCCTGCCTGCTACCCAGAAACCTACTGTGATCCGTCACTTTGAATGGAGAAATCATTTGACATTTATTTCCCAAACAGGAAACACTGGCTCTGAGAAGGTGGAAACCCTAGAAATTAGTTCAACTTAGAAGATGAAAGTAGGGGAGGCAGTTGCTCCTTACCAAAGTGATATTCCTTCTCTGTTCGCTCATAAGCAAGGCCTTCACAGTGACACCATAGGGTCTGGGGGTAGGCAAACCCCTAATGAAACAGCTACATTTGCTTTCAGCAGAGTACCCCCTGTTGAGCCAGCATTGCACGTGTGCATGTGCAAGTGTACACACGCATGTGTGTATGTGTTAGTGAAGGGGCGGGACCAAGGAGGGGAGGCAGAGCTGTGGGACACATCAGGCCGGCTTGTCTTCACAGAATTTGCACACTGGTTACCAGCTGAAATGCACCACTCACAGAGCTGTATGTGGAAGGTGCCGCGGGGAACAGAGCAGAGACAACCTCTGGGACTGAGGAATTCAAGAGCCAGAGGTGGGGCATACCCATTCCAGCTCCCTGATGGTCAGGGGAGGTCTTTGGGGGAGCTTAACATTTGGGCCAGGGCTAGGAAAAGGCAGCGGGAGGTGTGAGTAGGACCCAGGTGAGCAGGAAGGAGAGGCACAGAGGTGGGGTTTGCGTGGGGGGACTGTGAGAAATGGCACTGGAAAGACCAGATCCGGGGCGGGGGTGGGGGCAGGGCCCCAGGTGTCCTCAGAGAGCTGCTAGTCCCCACCGCCTCCCTCCAGTTTGCCCTGCTATTGTGTTTTCAGCCTGGATGCTCTTCCTGAGGACATTTCCTCCAAGAGCAGGAGAGTGCTTCAGAGGTCAACTTCTGGAAACAGGAAACAGTGATTAGCAAATCAATTAATTTAAGGTCCAGTGAGCCACTGGATTACAAAGAGTGGTTGTTAACTGAAGACAGACCTTGGCCCCCGATGAGAGCTCTGATTCTTCAAGACGGCATACCTAAAAGGAGTGCAGTCCCTACCTATGTGTGAAATTCCAGCCTCCCAGCTCTGCTGATGACAGAAATGACCGTAATAAACCTGGGAGGCCACAAGTCAAACAAATAATTGGGTTGACAAATAGGAGTATAAACAAGACTTTGATTAATGAATTTCCTAATAGTTCTCTGTTTATTGACATTAGCTCAGCTTGGTCATTAGGCCTGACGCTGCCCATCCATGTTGTAATGTATAATATCTTCCATTCAAAGACTGCTTCGTAGCTTTTTCTCCTGGATGTTTTACGGCTCTGAGTCCTGTCTCCCTGACCAGACCAAGAGCCCCTACTCTGAGAACCTGCTATCTGAGTACTGAATGAAGAGCA
Organism: Taxidea taxus jeffersonii; assembly: GCA_003697995.1. Classification (NCBI taxonomy): domain Eukaryota; kingdom Metazoa; phylum Chordata; class Mammalia; order Carnivora; family Mustelidae; genus Taxidea; species Taxidea taxus. The sequence goes on along the minus strand of ML109683.1, from coordinate 13,331 downwards.
AGATCACAGAGCTTCCGGTGAGCGGCGAGCAGAAAATGAGAGCAGTGTGAAGAGCCTCCAGCCTCCACACCTGAAGGCCTCGGTGTTGGGCTGCGACCAGGGCTCCAGCACCCTTTCGCTCTGACTTCTGTTGCCTTTGTAACTAGTCACTTAACCCTATTCTGCTTTGATTGCTCCACTATTGAGGGAGGGAGTCGTTCCACAGAGGGATCCTTCTCCTGGTGTCACAAGCATTCCAAAGAGGGCCACAGTGAGGCGGGAGATGAGACAGGACGCTGAGAGCCCATATGAACAAAGGCTTCCCTGTGGTTGGTCTTCCCCCAAAAGTGTTTTCGGGGACCTCAGCCACTCCCTCCGAAGGCCAGAACCCAAGACAGGGTTTGTCCTGGGATGTGCCTGCGTGCCTATAGTTAGTCACCCATCCCTGGCCAGTGCGTGCCAGGAACCACTGTCCTTGTCAACAGCATGGGCCCTATGGTCCTGAGCCAACATTCCAGCCTCGGCGACTGGCTGCAGCTTTAGCAACTCGGTGAAAAGCAAAGGCAGGAGGAGTTGAAGCTGTAAATACCAGTTGTATTTTTATTGGTCATCTGCAACTTCAAAGCTTTCCCTGCTTTAAAGGAGGCCCAAGCAGGTATCCAGTTGGCTCCCGAGCTCCCGGCCTTGGTGCCTTATTGATTTTCAATGTGGCTTGATTCCCAGGTGGGCAGACTTCAAAACGGTCTGTATTTTTCTGCTGTCAGGTCTCCATCCCTGTTAGTTTCCATCTCCTGCAAGATTTGGGTTGTGGTGGAGAACAGCTTTGCTTCCTTCAGCTTTCTCTCAATAATTTTCTCCTGGACGGGATTTCAGACAGCCAAGGTCACTTTTGCTAGGCTTACATCTTGCGTTGTTTGTACCGAGCTGGACCAGCTGCTGGCAAGTGTGAGGGAGAAGATGCAGTCCTTGCCCTTAAAGGGTTCACCCCTCTTGGTCAAGGTCTAAGTGCCTTGAAAGTGTGGCAGCTCTGGAAGGTGTGGCACGGATACTTTAGCCTCAAGCCAGCAAGTGTCTTTTGAGCTATTGTGTGCCCCGATGTGCGAACTAGAACATTCATTAAATGCCTAACATAGGCAGAGAGCACTGAGCTTCACTGACATTGACTGGCAGCTTTACTTAAATTTCATGTGAATTCCCTGTCGCTCCAGGAAGCAAGTTATTCTTAGCCCCTCTTTATAAATGAGTAGGGCTTGGGATGTCTGGGTGGCTCAGTTGGTTGGTTATAAATGAGTAGGGCTGGCTTTGCAGGGACTTCATGACTATACCCGGCCTCACTTAGCAGGACGTTGCCCCTGGGCTGCTCTTGCTACCGCACCAAGCTGGCGTGTGTCTGTGTGTCCTTGTGTGTTGTGGGGAGAAGAAGGAAAGAAAACCAGAAGCTTGCCACCTCATCAACAGACAGACCTGTTGGTACGGCGTAAACAAGCTATGTGAGGCTTCTTTTGTGTCACTAGTAAGAATAGCTGGCACGTTGTACCACCCGTCAGCTGCCAGCGACCAGTCTGGTGTTTCACCAGGGTTAACTAATCCCTATGGGGAAACTGAGGCACAGATGGGGTGGGTAACTCTCCCAAGGTATCACAGTCAGGACGTGTCAGAGTCAAGGTTCAAACCAAGCATGTGTCTTAAACACTTGAATGAATTTCAGGACTGCTGGAAAGGGACGCCTGCAATGTGGACAGAGCAGTCCCTGCCACTGAGAGATTTTTTCTTTGCTGTTCTGCCACACTTGACCTCTTCTAAGCCTCCAAAGAATGGGGAAGCAGTCAGCCAGGCCTTGGTATCAACCCCCACCGCTGCCCTGCCCCTGGATAGAGAGGCACAGAACAGTCAGGTGGGTGCCTAGGGTTACCCAGACCAGGGCCCAGCCTCCCAGCTCACTGCTGAAGGAGTTGCTGCAGGAAGGAATGTTGGGACGTTGAACAGATGTTTGGTAGAAATATCTTGCCTGCAGACTGGAGCATACAGGTCCGTGAAAGCAGTCTCCTCTACAAGCAGTTCCTCCCATCTGCCATGATCACAGAGTGAACTGGGAATGTGACTTTCGTGACTATAAAAGAAAGAGGCAGGGAAGGCTAGGGAGAAGCTGGGTCTGGGTCCAGGTCTGGGGGAATTCCCTGGTGCCCTGGGCACAGGCCTTCTGCTCTGCAGCCCGCTGGCTCAGCAGTGCAGGGGGAGAGGCCTTTGAAGTCACAGACCACCAATAAAATTGCAGCTGGCACCAGGAGCCCACAGGACTCCAGGCGTGAGATTTTACACCACTAAGGGGGCTGAGCAGGCACCAACAGGGTTGGAATGTGCCCTAGACTTTTCCTTCTTCTGTAGGAGCCACCAGGGTGCCTCAGCCCCTCACCATCCCATTGCCCAATCAATCAAAACTGCAGCAAGGGTCCATCACCACAGGGGGTTGAGAGAAGAAGCAACTAGCAGGCTAGAGCTGACACACAGGCAGTAAATAGCCACAGTGCCAGCAAGCTGTGAGTCCCCATTGTGGGGACACAGGTGACTCTCTGCTGAGGTGGTGGGGGCTAGATGGCAAGGCCGGAGGAGGGAGAGAGCAATTAGGGCCAGAGTGGTCATAGAGCAAACTCCCAAGGTTTCAGCATAAACGGAGGCACACAGGCTAGAATAAAGGAATTCTCTCCCTCCTCTTCGCCTCTTTGTCCTTTCTCTTTCTTGGCCCTCCTCCTTTCCTCGATCACTTTTAAACTGATATTTATATCCGGCCCTGTGCTGGCAGTGGCCCCATCTCCCTTCTTAAGGAGCTCATAATCTGAGACAGGCTTGAGAATGAACTTTGAATCAGGACCTGGAGGAAGAAGGCAAAGGGCAAGGGAAGCTGGTCAAGCATCATGGCGGCCCGTGGAGCCAAGAGCGCAGTGAGGGGGTAGAGTTCACTTCTGGCATCATCCTCATCCACGCCCAGAGTTTTCTACTGCCCTGACCCCTTCCTCTTGGGAAGCAGCTGTTCACTCAACCCTTGGGAGGTGTTTGGTGATGGACGGGTTAACTCCTCGAGGGTGGTCAGCAGATGATGTCGCAGGGATTGGGCTGAGTAGGGACAGCCATTATCTGGAAGATGTAGCCAGAAAGAGGAGCTGAAATGGACACCACACACATAGGAACTGGGCAAAGGGATGAGCAGGGAAGGGGGCTGGAGGAGAGAGGAGGATGGGCCAGGGGCTGGGGGCTTCGCTGCAGCCTGCCCCCAGACCACAAGCAGCTCTCCCACTTGGGCACAGGTACTTAAAGGAGGTAACTGATTCATCCAAAGGGCCAGAAACCTTAACAGGAGACTGTGGAGTGTGCAAGGGCGAGAGAGGCCTGAAGAGCAGGGAGCATTTTGGTGTCCCTGCTCAGATCACACCTCACAGGTGGCTTGCTCACTGCCCCTCACCCTCACCCATCCCAACACTTGGTCTTTTAGGAGGGGCGAGCTCGGACCAGGGAGGCGACATTGCTAAGGGAATTTTAGGTCATGGGGACTGGCTCCTGCTGCCTCACAAAGCTTGTTTGTCTTGGACAAGCAGACTTCCCTGCCGCTTAAGTGGGAAACGGCCAGCACCTGTTTGGGGAGTCTGGTGTGACGAAGGGCAAGTGGGCCCACATGCGGGGACGCATACTCGCAGCTGGCTCATTACCCAACCAGCTTACCAAGCCCGACTGCCATGTCCTGTTTGGAGCCATAGGGGGAAAACATCATTCTGGTCAGGACCTAGGGAAATGGGGAGCTGGGGATATTGTTCTACTTTATCCTGAGTGTTGAGCTTCTGTACCTACCATCAAATCAGTGTCAGACATTTCGCTGGAATCCAACAAGGAATTGGGGGACCTACCTGCTGTGTGCAAACAGCTTAATATGTGACACAATTCATGCAGCTAAGCCCACATTCACTTTTGGCTGGCTAACTGTTGACAAAGACATTTCAATGTGGGGAAAATCTCTCTCTAGGAACATTGAACAGGCTGGCATTTTAAAAACAAAGTCTATAGAATGTACACAGGCAGGTAAGGCTTGCTTCCTTCGAAGTAGTCACCTAGCCAGGCCAGCATTCATTGGAATGTGCATGCTTTCCTTCAGACCCTGCCTTGTCACAAAAAGGAGTTGAGGTACTGGTCAGTGAGGACCTGGATATTGCTGAGCGACCCTTGTCATATGTGGCAAAACCCTTGCTCAAACTGTGCTTGACTTATAGCCTGCCTGAGGCTATAGCCATAGGAGAAAGGATGAGAAGGGGTCAGATTGTTCATGCGTGTTGGGTTGCATCTTGTTGCTTTTACTAAATCTCCCAAGAGTGAAGGCAAGCCAGGCTAGCTAGCATTAGCTGGTCTGCAGGAACAGAGGGCAGAGGCAAGGAATGTGGCTTTCTAAGGTACCACTCTGCTGCCTGCAGCCTGGAATTGACCGGGAGTTCAGTATTTTGGAGACTTGCTGGGCTGAAAAAGTGTGATATTGTGAATCATCATGGTAAGAAATCATAGTTCCTGGCACAGAGCTCCTGAAACACAAGGGATTTTCCGAGGTGCTGAAAAAGATAACGTGTCTTTTGTTATGTTAATGAGGTGACTTTGGTAACCCAGTAGGTTACCCAAGAGGAACCACCCAAGTGATTAGAGGGTTGAATTTACAGTCTCCCCGTAGGGGAGGGGAGAGGGGTTGGCTCTGAATTGATTGCCACTGACCGATGATTTAATCAATCATGCCTATGTAATGATGCTTTAATCCAACCACAGAAAGGACAGGAGAGGTTCCAGGCTGGCGAACGAACACAGGGAGACTCAGAGAGACTGTTGTGCCTAGAGGAGCTTCCGTGCCCTCTCCCCATACCTTGCTCTATGTGTCTCTTTGTCTGGCTACTGATTCATATCTTTTGCCATCCTTTGTAATGTACTGGTGATCTAGAGAGTAAACTGGCTTCCCAAGTTCTGTAAGCCATTCCAGCAAATTAATTGAACCCAAGGAAGGATGATGCAAACTTCTGATTTCCAGCCACTCGAGCAGAAACATGTGGGACAACCTGGGCTTGCAGTTGGCATCAGAACTGGGGGCTGTGGGACTGAGCCCTCAGCCTGTGGAATCTGGTGCTATCCCAGTAGATAGTGTCAGAATTGAGTGGAATTGTTGGACATCCAAGTTGGTGTCAGAGAATTCCTTGGATACAAGAAAACCCCTGAAACACATTGGATGTGGGGATCAGAATCATTAAAAAGCCAACTGCTTTCTGGGTGCCCCAGAGGCCCCGTTGGTTGAGTGCCGGACTCTTGGTCTCAGCTCAGGTTTTGATCTCGGGGTCACTGGTTCAGGCCCTGCATTGGTCTCCATGCTGGCCAAGGAACCTACTTTGGGGGGTGGGGGAAGCCAACTGCTTCTGTGCCTCAAACTGAAGCAAAAGCTGAGTGGCATTCAAGAAGCCGTAGATCTGGCCGGAGATGTTCCACCATATAGCCATGGGAACCTGGTGGTCTATGTGGACACAGACATTGCTTTCCCACTCGAGCCTCTGTTTCAAATGGCCTCAAGATAGTTGTTATTAAACGGAGAGCTCTTGGCAGGGCCCAGCAATCTGTAAGTGAAGGAAGAGGTTTAGAAATTTTGAATAGGCAAGAGCTTTCGTAGTAGTAGTTTCTTGTCTATGGAATGAGCAGAAGTGAACGTATTTCAAAAGCATTTGAGGGGCACCTGGTGGCTCAGTGGGTTAAAGCCTCTGCCTTCAGCTCAGGTCATGATCTCAGGGTCCTGGGATGGAGCCCCGAATCGGGCTCTGCTCAGCAGGGAGCCGGGTTCCCTTCCTCTCTCTTTGCCTGCCTCTCTGCCTACCTGTGATTTCTGTCTGTCAAATAAATAAATAAAATCTTTAAAAAAGAAAAAAAATTTTGAAAAAATCATTTTACCAAAGGAACCATAAATCCTGTCTTTGAAAAGCTTGTTCAAGCCTTAAAAATTATCCCTGGGGACTCGGTCCTGTACTAGTAGGAAGGAACCTGAAGAACGCGCATAGCCCTGTGAGAGTCTGCATGGGTGTGTCCGTAAAGGCCAGTGGACAAGAGAGTCTCCTCTAGGGAGTAGGACAGGGGTTCCATCAGTAGAATCAACTTTGGAATGATGGCCCTGAATATAAGTATATGTGATGGGTAATACGCACGTAACACACAAAACCTGAAAAACCAAGATAAGTGCCTCCCCATGCCAAGCTCCCTCCAACCCTGCAAATGACCTGTTATTCTATCACATTGTATAATTTTGGTACAAGTCAGGCTTTTTTCTAGGAACATCTGTTATATGTTTATTTGTTTATATATGCATCTGCTAAGAAATCACATTATGCTCTATTTACTGTTTTATATTCTACTTCCTAAGCTTAGCATTTTATTATGAATATCATCTCTTTATCTTAACCATTCTTCTCAAACATGAATTTTAATGGCTGTATAATATCCCACTATGCAGAACTCATAAAGTTGGACATTCAGATCATTTTTTCTACCTTAGGATCTCTTCCTTCACATGGAAATACCAGGCCGCAGGGCACAGACATTTTTGCAATTTGCTATGGTCTGCCTACCTCCTTCTAGCATGGCTTTTACCAGTTTACACTTCCTTTGGCTGTCTTTGAATGTGCCCGTTTTCCCATTTGCTCTACCACACGGGCTGACACTCGCTTTCATCTTGGGGATAGTGAGGTCTGAGGCCAGCACTGTCCCCATGCAGTAAAGCTGTTGCTTGAGTGTTTTTGGCTCTTTTGCATATTCACACTGAAGATTTTTTTCTGATCATCTCCTTGCTAAGCTGCGCTGAAGCCTGTGGGTGACCATCGGTGTGACATCTCCAACATTGTACGTCATTGTTCAGAAGGTCCTGTGGGTCCTTGTATCATCTGCAGAAATCCTAGCTGCTCTCTTGAGGCCAATACCCAGACAAAAGAGACACGGTAGGGTCTGAGCACATACGGAAGCAGGAACCATCCAGCCAGAAATCCTCTAGTGCTTACTTGAGAGAAAAGATGCGGTGTCTTCCCTCATTAATAGTCATCTCCACAACTGCCAGGTTTCTCTTTCTAGTCTGAAGACTTGCTGTTTTCACCAATAGATTTCTGATGACAAAAGTAGTCCTTGTTCTTGGTAGAAATTTAAAAAAAAAAAAAAGTGTAAAGAAGAAAACAAAAATCATACATGGCCTCCAAGAAAAAAACCCACACCGTTGACATTTTGGTATATACATTTCCAGAATTTTCTTCTCTACATGTTTTTCTCAGAACTATGATCATCTAGTATACAGCTTGCTTTAAACATTATAAAGAGCTTCAAAGTGACCAACATGTGTCATAAACATTTAAAATTGCTGCACATTATTCAAACACAAGTATTGTAGAATTTTTTGGCACACTCCCCTATTACTGCATATTTAAATGTTTCCAAGTTTTTATAACAAAATCTGTAATGTTTCAAAAGTATCTTTGTGCATAAAGCTTATCTTCATTTGGATTATTTCCCCATAATCAATTCCCATATGTGGAACTGTGTGTGTTTCAAAAGGAAAGGTGTATGGCTCCAGGTGATGTGAAGGAATATTACTGGGGGAAGACTCTGTCTGTGGGCTACATCCCACCAGACTGGGATTAGGGATCAGTCAGATAATGTATGGGTCACTGTCGAAGGCTGAATAATGTGCCCTCAAAAGATGCCCATGACAGAGTCCCCTGAACCTGTGATTGTGTTACACAGTGAAAGGGATTCTGCAGGTGTGAGTTGGTTAAGAATTTTCCAATAGGAGTTATCCTGATGCATCTGGCTGGGCCAGTGTGATGACAGAAGTCCCAGTTAGAGGGAGACAGGAGGGTCAGAGTTATAGAAGGAGATGTGAAAATAGAAGCAGAGATCAAAGGAGAGAAAGGGAGATTTAAAGATGCTACATTGTTGACTCTGAAGACAACAAGGGGACCATGAGCCAAGGAATGCAGGCAGCCTCTAGAAGCTTAAAAAGGCGAAGAAGATTCTCCCTTAGAGTTTAGAAGGAATGAGTCCTGCCAACAAGCCGATTTTAACCCAGTGAGGCCATGTTGGGGCTTCTGAGCTCCAGAACTGTCAGAAAATAAGTTTGTACCATGCCGAACTACCAAGTCGATGGTAACTTGCTATAGCAGCAGTAGGAAATGGACACAGACCCGGTCTATCACAGGAGCTAAAATGTCACTGAAATAAGCGAAAAATACAGTCTAGGTTACATTCCCATATATGATTTTCAGATGTCAGTGTTTAACACACCGGGGTCTTTCTCGCTCCCACCAGTCCTGGCAACTCTGTGAAGCACATGTCCTCCTCAGAGCCGCTCAGGGGTCCGTGAGTGCCTATGCCCGAGCCACACAGCCTCCTTCATCAGTGAGGCAGATGAGGAGGGAAATCCTTGCATGGGTGCTTCCCTGCCTCAGGCTAAGGGTGACTCCTCTCACAGCCGTCGGGCAGAGGCCAGCGCCTGGCCCTGCCTGGCTCTAAGGGGCTTGGAAGATGTAGACTTCCTGCTGCCAGCGAGGGGATGGGAGCTGAGGATTCACAGACACCGGTAAGCCTACGTGCGGTGCACGCAGGAGTCGTGAGAAAACAGTCTCTACTCTCCTGACCCTGGAGCTCACAAGTGACTCCCATCTGCGAGTCACATGATATAAATTCCAGGCCTCCCGACCAGAGACAAGCCAGCAGACAGGTTCCTCAAGTTGGCAGTCCCATCCGCTGAGATTCAGAAACTGAATCACATGTGCAGTAGCACTGTTCTCGGAAAAAGAGTGGTTTGTTTTATTATCTAAAATTTGAACAGCTTAAATATCCCTCCCAAGAAGGCACCTGGTTCAGGGAACTGCAGAGGAACTGTGGCACTCTTCGGAAGGCCAGCTCCCACCCGAGCCCCATCCTCTTTTTATTCATTGCGGCATTGTATTCCTGATCACCCAGGCTTGAAACCTTGACATCCTTGCCGAGTTTCACTCCTGACGACCTCCCATCCAGTCAGCTCCCAAAGCCCACCACTTCTGTCTTTGACTGGACTCTGGTCTCTGCCTCCTCCTCCTCCTCCTCCTCTCCTTGCCTGTCTCACTGCCTGCTCTCCCAAGTCATTTCTGCCTCCCAGCCCATCATCCTGCCCCGGCCTGGCAGCCGGCTCCACATGCCTTGGGTGGCTCTTGTCGGTGCTCCCCTGCTCCCAACCCTCCAGCAACACCGTGCCACCTTTTGGGTTTATTCTAGACTCTGGAGTGACTGTGCAAGTCCTCTTGCCATGAATCCAATATTTTTTAAAGTTTTATTTATTTATTTATTTGAGAGAGAGAGAGAGAGCGCGCGCACATGAGAGCACACAAGCAGGGGGGAAACTCAGAAGGAGAAGGAGAGGCTGGGCTTAATCCCAGAACCCTGAGATTGTGACCTGAGCCAAAGGCACTGAACTTAGCCCACTGAGCCACCCAGGTGCCCCTGCCATGACTCCAGTCTACCTCTCCAGTTTCATCCCCTCCTCTGTGGATTACATGGCAGCCAAGCTGGATCATGGACACTCCATGAGCCTGTTCCATGCTTTTCCATCTCTGGGCTTTTAATGTCACTGCACTAAGAGAAAACTGTCCCTCGGTTCCCCCATCTTTTGGCCTATTGAAGTCCTACCCGTTCTAAGGTTTGCCCAAATGTCCTTTCCTCCACAAGGCCTTTTCACATGGAAGTGCATTCTTCTATACATTCCACAGTCCTTCCAAATTGTCTCAAAGCTTTATCAAATTTTCCTTGCATTGAAGTTATTTATGTAGAAGTCTTAGCTTGTGCACTAAACTACAAGCTGCTTAAAGGCAAGGAAGGTAAGCCCCTTGTGGTTTCCACCTCTTCGGGCACTAGGGAGCCCAAAAGAGTTCTTAGTGGAGCTGGTTCCCCATCCACATGCAGACAGGCTGAGAGTTGGAGAAATTAAAGAGGTTGCTCCAGGTCAGAAACTACACCCCAAACTCACGATGCAATCTTTTCCCCTTGACTCTAAGATTGACCATTTTGCCACCCAGCATACACTCACTAGGTGCTAACCATAGTCGAGCATACGTCCAGCATTAGGTGCTGAGGGTACTAGGTGAATAAGATCCAGCAGGCCCTGTCCTCATCGGTGGCTTATGGCAGTGGGAAGGCAGGGAAAGGAGGAGGCACACTTTGTGGGGAAAGCAAACCTCAGTGCATGGTAACAAGTGCTGGAGGGGAGAAGCAGAGTGCTAGGGTATCAGTGAAAAGGGGCGTGTTCCCAGGCTTGAGGTGCTGAGGGCAGTCAGCAAAAGTTTTCCTGGGATACTGTTGACTAAAACAGCCAGTTGAAGAGGACCAAGAAAAGAATGCATGTTCTCTCATGCAGAGAGAACACAGTATTTAAAGGCTCTAGGGTAGGAAGCAGCAAGGACTAAAAGAAGGCCAGGGTGACTGCAACGTAGGGAGGGAGAGACATGTTGGCAGGAGATGAGACTGCTTAGGGAAGGGTGTCTGATGGCCACTTACAGACAGGAGGGGCTGTGGCTGAAAGTGGGGTGTGGAGAAGTGAGCACACGGTGTCGAGTGGAGTGGGGAGATGAGTGGCAAGATCACTGGAGACATTAGACAAGAGCGAGTGGAGGCCTGGGGTAAAGACTTCCCGGTGGGACAGATGAAAGCAGGCAGGCTGCTACCCCCAGCAACCCTCTCAGTGATCCCACATGGGAAACCCATGCTTGAAAGGGCGCAGGAGTAATTCGTGCCTTTTCCAGCTACTGGTTTGGGCAGACTGGGGAGAGAAGTCCGTTCCTCCCCACACCCCTGTGTGGCTTGGGCAGGACCTGGAACCTCTCTGGCTTTTATTTTCAGAACCATATAGTGCAATGAGTAAAGCCTCTCAGTCCTTGCCAGGAGAAGCGTCTAGATTCCCGACAGGATAGGACTCTAGACATCCTCTAAAGAATGACTGTTATTTACCCTCTCTTAGTTTTCATTTTGCCCCTGATGAGGGGGTCTGTATATGAAAGAAAATGCTTTAAAAAAAAAAAAAAGCACCATTGGCTGCTCTAAGAACTTGTCATTGCAGACTGGCCTTTGCAAGGTAGATAGACCTTTGCTGTTTGGAAAAAAAAATGCAGCCAGCCACTCATTGGATTAAGAGTGTAGAAAAGCAAACGTGTTCAAATCTTAAACACATCATAATTTTAAGCATCCACAAGTGTTTAAAAAGTGTTAGCTGCTATGAGCACATACATCCATTTAGTAGTTAAACATCATAACCTGTTTCTTTTCTAAACACGTGGGCAGGGGAACAGAGGACAGTTAACATGTTAAACACACTGACATGTTTACAATGTGTTGCAAGAAGGTGTTTAACTTTTTGTGCTCCAAAGCTAAACACTTTGGAATTAGAAGGGTGGCTAATTCCACCCCCAGTTAGTGTGGCTATTACCTAGCAGTCGCCTTGGCCCTGAGCAGACGCACCTTTGGAAACACAGACAAGCTAGTGACAACATGGCTTCCACGAAGGGCAGTGCGAGGCTGCTTTATGGCAGGATCCTGGGTGCAGATGAAACGGATATTTCGGAAAGTAGATCGGAAAATGACTTAGTCCTGAATCTGTGAATTGCCAAAGCCAGCCCCTGCCACAGTTAGCACGACCCCTTTCTTCTCTCAGGTGTTCTGTCTGTCCTGCTGGTGGGAGCTTCCGAGGTCTTGGACACAGGCTGGCAGGGGCCTTGGTCTCTGCCACACACTGGCTCAAACTTCCATAGAGAATAGAGAGCCCCAGAAGCTAATTTGGAAAGAGAGACAGAGCGAAGAAGAAGGAGAAGGGAAGAAAGGGTGAATGTTTGTTTTGTATGGCTGCTCAGTAGATTGCCACATGGTGTGGGAAACAACATAAATTTATCATCTTAAAGTTCTGGATGTTAGAAAGTCCTTAAATGGGTCTCCTTGGGCTAAAATTGGGCATCAGTAGGACTGTGTCCCTTTTGGAGGCTGTAGAGGAGAACAAGGACACATCCTTGCTTTTCCAGCTTCTAAAGGCTGCCCACATGCCTTGGCTTGTGGCCTCTCTTTGTCTTCAAAGGCAGTGATGGGCGGTGGAGGCTTTCTCCCCCCGTGTCACTTTGACACTGCCTTTCTCGCCTTCCTCTCTCACTCCTAAGGGCCAGTGCTCACCTGGGTGATCCAGGATCCCCTCCTTAAATCTAGCAACCTGAACTCGCCCTTGCCATGTAACAACATTCAAGATAACAAGATTAGGACGGAGACATGTTTGGGAGGCGTTATTCTGCCTGCCTCAAGGTGTTATAGAAAGAGGCAGAGAGAGGGAGAAGGAAGAGGAGAAAAGGAATTAAGTGGAATTACACAAAGTTGGAATACTGTTTAGCCTGGACTTAGAGGCTGTCCCAGACAAGTGTGAGCCAAAGGGCGGAGGCTGGCGCTTGGTCACAGTGGGAGCCATTTCATGGGTCTGGGTGCTATTCTTAAAATTCATTGCATCAGTTAGGGTGTGGACTCAGCTGCTATAATAAAGTACCCCCAAATACAATGGCTTAGACAAGAGAGAAGCTTCTTTCTTTTTCAGGTAATAGCACAGGCTGGCAGTCCGGGACCCCTGCTCTCCCACACTCTAGCCTCTGGCTTCTGTTCCTCCGTCCAAGGACATTGCATCAGTTTTGCTCAGCTTGTAACCAGGGGGAAAGGAGGAAAGGACCAGAGGAGGGCATGGACATTCCTTTGAAGGGCATGATATAGAACAGAATGTCTCAACCTTGACACTCATCACATTTTGGGCTAGGTAATTCTTTTTTGTGCACTGTTGGACGTTTAGCAGCAGCCCAGGCCACTGCCAGTGGGATCCCCCAGTTGTGACACCAGGAATGTCTTGGGGTGGGGAGGTTAGGACCATCCCTGGTTAAGAATCACTGATCCAGGGGCACGTGGGTGGCTGTTGGTTAAGCATCCAACTCTTGGTTTCAGCTCAGGTCATGAACTCAGGGTTGTGAGACTGAGCCCCAAGACAGGCTCTACACTCAGCACAGGGTCTCTGTGAGATTCTCTCTCTCTTTCCCTCTGTCCCTCCCCCCGCTCAAGTGTGCTTTCTCTCTCTCTCTCTCAAATAAATAAATAAATAAATGAAATATTTTTAAAAATCACTGATCTGGAAAAACCTTCTGGTGTTATCCTCTGGTCCTAACAAGCTGGGCAGTCACATACCTGTCTAGAACTTGGAAGCTCTATTATAGAGCAACAGAGAAAATGTTCAGGAACAACTAGTGGTCTTTGCATCCATTTCTGGCATC
>ML109682.1:18142-61082 GCA_003697995.1 Taxidea taxus jeffersonii | reverse complement strand
TATAATTGACTTTTTTGTTGCATAATTGCATTTTTAAAAGATTTTTTAAAATTTATTTACTTGACAGATAAAGAGAGCACAAGTAGGCAGAGTAGCAAGGAAATGGAGAAGCAGATGTGGGGCCTGATCCCAGGACCCTGGCATCATGACCCAAGCCAAAGACAGACACTTAACTGACCAAGCCACCTGGGTGCCCCTGTAATTGCATTTCTTTCAAAAAGCAATGCTTTCGGGGGGCCTTTGGTGGCTCAGTCGGTTGAGCCTCTGCCTTCAGCTTGGGTCATGGTCTCAGGCTCCTGGAATGGAGCCCCACATTGAGCTCTCTGCTCAGTGCGGACTCTGCTCCCCACCCCCGCTCTCTGTCTGCTTCTCTGCCTGCTTGTGATCTCTCTCTCTCTCTCTCTCTCTCTCCCTATCAATTAAATAAAATCTTTTTTTAAAAAAAGCAATGTTTTTGGAATTTAAAAATTCTGACAAAGGATGTTTAAAACAACCAGAAACAGAAAAAAAACAGAAAATTATCTGTTTTGTATGGCTCAAGGTAAGGTGACCTTCTCAGGGTCTCCCAAGTTGAAACGGGCAGCATTAGGACTGTCATTAAAACTGTTTCTGACCCCAAGGCTGCACCATTTCCTCAAAGCTACAGCTGCCTCTTGTGTCTCAAGTGCGTGGAAAACTCTATACCCTTAAAACTAGTGTTGAGTTGAACACAGAGTGAAGAACCAAATAATGCCATGTAAGAAAATGGCCCAAATGATTGTTATTATTGTACAGTGTTTAATGCAAATTTAAGCATGCAAGTCAGGTATCACAATAGCTGTTGAAGAAATGTAATGCTGACAGTATTTGGCAATAAAGTAATAATTGCTGTGTGTATCTCTGATGAAATGAGATTTAATCCATTTGAGCTCCTAATTGTCTGCCACACTACATTAAAGATGGATACTACTATTGTCTTCACTGCTCAGAAATATGAAATTCAAAGCAATATGCACAATGTCTTGAAATAAGCTAGCTTAATGAACCAGCAAATTAGACCTTTCTATCTCTTTATTTAACATCCAGTTCCATGAATTTATCAGAGTTCATTACAAAGGTGCAAAATTTAAAGAAATGCTGCTAAATTCATTTATGATTAGAACTAATGACTTTGAAAAAGACTTCTCATATTTTTAGAGAGAGCCATTATTTATTATTGAATTTATATGGTTTCGGGTAATAAACATTCGATCTTCTCCCTTCCTTCTGTTATTTATAGTTTGAATTTTGTAATACAGCTACCAAAAAACTCTCATGTAAAGAAGTAAACTTTTACCCCCAAACACAGCAATGATGTTCAGGGAAGCAATGGCAGAGCTTTCTTCTTGACCTTTGGCAGTTTTTCAATGGGTGGATGAAGGAGGACTCTGCCCCTAAGATACATCTGGCAATGTCTGGAGACATTTTTGATTGTCACAGTTGAGAGAGGGTGTTACTTACATCTCTTGGATGAGACCCTGGATGCTTGTGAACGTCCTCTGATGCCAAAGACAGCTCCTTCAACAAAGAATTATTCATCCCACAATGTCAGCAGTCCTAAGTCTGAGAAGCCCTGACCTCTATGAATCGGTCTCATTCAAAGAATGCTCCATTTCGTTCCACGTTTCTTAAATGAGATCACTTTTCATCTTGTCACGTATATTTAGAGCAAGACCAACTAAAAAGTATGGATCTGGATCAAATGATTTTTCCCCCTAATAGTTGTAGTAATAATGACTTTTAACATCTGTAGTGAAGACAACAGTGCTGAATGCTAGAATGGAACCCTTAAATAAAGATTAGAGATATGACTTTCATTTGTCCAGACATTTATATATTTTTAAGGGGAGAGATTTCTCATTTTAAGCCAGAGGCATCTATCTAATAGGTTTTAAGATGTTAGCATTTTAATTCAGAATCCTTAAAAGAAACCTGCTTGGGATTCTAATTTAGATGAAGAAGGGTCTATTTCCAGAGTCAAGAATGATGGCAAACAATGGGAAGATCACAAGGTCTGATTCAGGTAACTTGTATTTACCTAGAAGATTGGTTTTGGTCAATTCAAGGTCACAGTTCCACACTTTTGATAGAGATAGGTTTGATTTCAATATTACTGAATTTCTCTTTTAAAATTCTGGTCTTAGCTCTTAACTTTAATCTGTCTCTATGGCATGCATCAGAAATGCAGTTAATTTGATACGATTTAACTGGGTACTTTTAGTATCCCTGTGATAACAATGATCAACGTTTTTATAGGCCTTAGGTATTTAAAGGAAAATACAATCATAGTGAAGTGGCCCAATGAAGAAGAATGAAGAAATTAAAATTCTTCTCATCCAAAAGAAAATAACAATCAAGAATCCAAAATTAAAAGGATTAGAATCCCAATTTGTTAAACTTCTTGAGAACCAGGGTGTTTTGAAGGAAAGTTTACTCAATATGTTGGTATTCTTTGATCTCATGAAGTGAACATAATTGAGGCAGCCATAATTCAAGGATTGTGTAACACAACATTTTTTTTTTTATGGTTAAGGTTACTTTTATTTTTCATTAACATACAATGTATTATTTGCTTTGGTACAGGTCTGTGAATCATTAGTCTTACACAATTCACAACACTCACCATAGCACATACCCTCTCCAATGTCCACCACCCACCCAGCTCAGCCCCCTGACACCCTCCCCTCCAGCAACCCTCAATTTGTTTCCCGAGATTTAGAGTCTCTTATGTTTTGTCTCCCTCCCCATCTCATCTTGTTTCATTTTTCCCTTCTTTCCCCCAGGACCTCCTGCCCTGCCTCTCAGATTCCTCAGATCAGTGAGATCATATGATAATTGTCTTTCTCTGACTGACTTATTTCACTTAGCATAATACCCTCTAGTTTTATCCATGTTGTTGCAAATGGTGAGGTTTCATTTTTTTGATGTATGCATAGTATTCATATATATATCTCCCACATCTTCTTTAACCACTCATCTATTGTTGGACGTCTAGGTTCTTTCCATAGTTTGGCTATTATGGACATTACTGCTATAAACATTTGGGTGCATGTGCCCCTTTGGATCACTGCATTTGTAGCTTTAGGGTAAATACCCAGTAGTGCAATTGCTGGGTTGTAGGGTAGCTCTATTTTCAACTTTTTATAAAAATTTTATTTTATCTTTTCAGCATTCCAAGATTTATTGTTTATGCACCACACCCAGTGCTCCATGCAATACATGCCCTCCATAATACCCACCACCAGGCTCACCCAACCCCCACCTCCTTTTCCTCCAAAACCCTCAGCTTGTTTCTCAGAGTCCACAGTCTCTCATGCTTCATCTCCCCCTCCAATTTCCCCTAACTCACTTCTCTCCTTCTCCCAATGTTTTCTGTGTTATTCCTTATGCTCCACAAGTAAGTGAAACCATATGATACTTGACTCTCTCTGCTTGACTTATTTCACTCAGCATAATCTCCTCCAGTCCCATCCATGTTGATACAAAAGTTGGGTATCCATCCTTTCTGATGGAGGCATAATATTCCATTGTATATATGGACCATATCTTCTTTATTCATTCATCTGTTGAAGGGAATCTTGGCTCTTTCCACAGTTTGGCAATTTTGAGGAAGTTCCATACTATTTTCCAGAGTGGCTGCACCAGCTTGCATTCCCACCAGCAGTGTAGGAGGGTTCCCCTTTCTCTGCATCCTCACCAACACCTGTCATTTCCTGACTGCAGTGAGGTGGTATCTCACTGTAGTTTTGATTTGTATTTCCCTGATACCAAGTGAAGTTGAGCACTTTTTTCATGTGTCTCTTGGCCATTTGGGTGTCTTCTTTGGAGAAATGTCTATTCATGTCTTCTGCCCATTTCTTGATTTCATTATTTGTTCTTTGAGTGTTGAGTTTGATAAGTTCTTTATAGATTTTGGATACTAGCCCTTTATCTGATACATCATTTGCAAATATCTTTTCCCATTCTGTCAGTTGTCTTTTGGTTTTGTTGACTGTTTCCTTTCCTGGTAACACAACATTTTTTATAGCAAGGGAAATGGTTTACTGGTTATGTGCTTATTGTCATGTATTTTCAGAAAAAGAAATGGCATTCACACATCGAATCCATGATTTTACTATTACTGTTCTCAAAACTAACGAAGTAGGTCTTGGCATTAGACCCAACTCTATTTAAAGACAAATATTAAATTATTAAGTAATTAAGTAATTCAGTAATATTAAGTAAATAATGATGTGGTACACAGGGAGGGCAAAAACTGTGACTGGTACACAAATGAATGAAATCTTGGGGCAGTGTTTCAAAGTCATCATTCTGAACATTTTCATTGTATAGCATTTTGGGTGAACAAAGTAATAGGGTAGAGATACAGTGGCCTCAGCATACATCATTACATTGGTTTTTACAACTAATTAATGTTTATTGGGTCCTTGTCATGATCCATAGTAACATTTATATAGTGCTTACTACATGCCAGAGTGTCGTAAGAATGTTACTTACATGGTTTTTGTTGTTGTTGTTGTTTTGTTTTGTTTTTTAAACTCATTTAATCCACAAAACAACCACACCTAATCGGTCACAGTTAGTACATGGTGAAGCTGAGACTGCCACCAAGCATCTGCCTCTGGAGTCTGTACTCTTCATGACTATGCAATACTAGGTCTCTTGTGATAAAAACAGGTGCCACTCACTGTGTCAAAGGCTTTCACATATCATCTCATTTAACTCTCATGGTACTCTTCTGCTGAGCTTCATTTTCTCCTTGAATACATGAGGTTGATTGGGTGAATCAGTTCATTTCTCACTAAGATGAATAGAGGGATAAAATTCCAATTACTCAAGACTCTAAGTCAATGGAAATCAAAATAGGGAGAACAGAAGAAGAGCCATAGAGATGTGAAAAGAAAAAAAAGTAGAATTTTGATTAGCATTTATTCCCTATCTCAGTCTTATTTTTTTAAGATTTTATTTATTTGAGAAAGAGAAAGAATGTGCACATGTGTGCACATGAGTGGGGGATAGGCAGGGGGAGAGAGAGAAGCAGACTCCCCACTGAGCAAGGAGCCCAACATGGGGCTCAATCCTAGGACCCTGATATCATGACCTGAACTGAAGGCAGACTCTTAACCACCTGAGCTGCCCAGGTGCTCCATCTTACCCTTTCAAATGTTCATTCTTTCTGTATGGTTATAATGTACTTAGATAACCAAATAATAACATGTGATGTAACTTATAAATGAATGTGTATATATTATATTACATTATAGTATAGTATAGTATAGTATATTATGAGTGTTTGAGCAGAAATTTTATACCAATGGATGCATACTTTATAGTAACTCCAGATTTTCTCCCTGCCTGGGCCACTCCCTTGGCATACACAAGTGAACTTGGAAACTTACGTTGTCTTCTTACAGCCTGTATATATGGACAGCTTCATTTGCTATGTACATTTAAATCCATTTATGCAGGACATTGTCACTAATTTCTGGAGAGTATCTTGGACATAAAAAGAATATGTCATTTTAAGGATGAAACCACAAGATGAAACAAAAAACAAAACAGCTAGTCAATTCCGAGAAAAGATACCATTGCTTAGAGGAACAGAAGAGGTTAGCTGAGTGAGCCATTTGGGTGTCCACTTAACAGATGTTCATACAGCCTTATGCTAGCCATAGCAGGTGCCACCCCTGGTGGCTCCATTCTCAGGTTGCTGACAGTCTAATCCAGTGGTTAGGAGCACAAATCCCTGGCTGTGTGACCTTGGGCAGGTTATTTAGCCCCTCTGTGCTCAAGGTTTCTCATTTGTACAGTGGAAAACAGTCCCTACCTCAAAGGGTTGTGGTGAAGGAGTAGACAAGTTCATAAGTGTTAAGTGCTTAGCATTGTGGTACCCGCAAAGCTCTGAATTCTCATTATTGTGTGTAACGGTATGTGTCAGTTTGGCTAAGCCATGGTGCCCAGATATTCGGTCAGACATTATTTTATTTGTTTCTGAGAAGGTATTTTTTAGATGAGATTAACACTAACAGATTGGTAGACCTTGAGTAAAGCAGATGATCAGTAATGTGGATGGGTCTCATTCGATCAGCTGAAGGCCTTGACAGAAAAAGACTGACCTCCCCTGAGGAGGCATGAATTGTGCCATAGACTGCCTTTGGACTGGAATTGCAATCCCTGCCTGGTAAGCCAGCCTACCCAGCAGATATTGGATTCCATATATATGCATATATACATACATACATACACTATACATACATACATACATACACTATATATATAGTGTGTATGCACACATATATGTACATATATACATACACATATGACTATAACTATGCATACATACATACATACACTATACATACACTATATATATATACATACATACACTATACATACTTATATACATACACTATATATATAGATACCCTATATATATAGTGTGTACACACACACACATATATATGTACATATATACATACACATATGACTATAACTATGCATAGATGATAGATAGATATACATTCTGTTGGCTCTCTTTCTCTGGGGACCCTGGCTGATACACCACTGGATAATGGTAACTAGTATTTATCAAGTCCTTCATACATTCTATTTAACTTATTCTTCATAAAATCACTTATTCTTCATAAAAGCCCAATTACCCCCATTTTACAAAGAAGCAAACGGAGTTGAAGAAAGGCATCTGACCTGCCCAAGGTCTATCCAGCTAGTATGTGACAGATGCAGGACTCTCCCCCAAACTCCCCCTCCTCCAGTAAATGCTGTCATATTTAACTTAAGATTAAAAAGTTAGGACTGAAAAGTTAGGACTTCCAGTTCTGATGATAGTCTTCAGCTTCAAAATGCTGGGTGACAGAAATATTTATGTAGCTATTTTAAAACCCATTTTAGGGGCACCTGGGTGGCTCAGTGGGTTGAAGCCTCTGCCTTCGGCTCAGGTCGTGATCCCGGAGTCCTGGGATTGAGCCCCGCATCGGGCTCTCTGCTCAGCAGGGAGCTTGCTTCCTCCTCTCTCTCTGTCTGCTTCTCTGCCTACTGTGATCTCTATCTGTCAAACAAATAAATAAATAAATCTTAAAAAAAATAATAAAACCCATTTTAAGCTATTGAGAGATACTAAATGCCAAATAATAAATGCCTAATGAATTTTGCTCACCTAGGTTGTAATTCTTGCCAGAGTTGAACTGCTTAAGTGTTTTGGTGAAGCTATTCACAATATTGCAGACAGAAGCCAACTAGACAGGAAAGAGTGTGGAGCCCACCAAGTCCCCTTATTATATGGGCTAACAGAGAGGAGCAAGTGTTAACACCTTAAGTGAAATTAGCCAAGGTTCTGAGAAGACCACCTGTGGTTTTGAGAGGAGCAAATGTCTTTTGAGTTAGTTGGGAGGTTCAACTGTTTGAGAATGGACTTTCAGCCCCTCTCCTCCCCTGTCAGAGGAGCACAGTAGGGAATTGGCAAATCCAGTCAGGCCTCTTCCAGTAAATAACTCTGATTCTTGAACGAAGCTTATCTGAGGGTTCACCAACAGCATTTAAACCAGTCCTAGAACCATCAGGCAAGAAGAAATTAGCTAGCATTCAGAAACAATTTCCTTTTATGTGCAAAGCTGTTCTATAAAAAACTCTACAGAGTTCAAAAGAGCTGTAAGGAAATATTTTTACAAACTGTTCCACTGGGTAACAGATTGAATTTAGCCTCAGCTGATGATTTTTGTCTCCTTAATTATGGGCAATAACAACACTTTAAATTGATATGGTGCTTTTAACTTTGCAAAAGATGGTCAAGTTCATTTATCAACTGATCCACTTTGTTGTACTGTGCTATGATTTTCAACTGATAGTCCAAGACAGCAGGCTAGCACATAATGCAGAAAGGCATGCTAAGAAAGATTGTCAATATATCTTTTTTTTTTTCTAAACAGAATTCAGGTGATGATGACATGATTTAAGAAAGTATCTGATACAGTTTAGTCCCCAGAGACAAAATATCTACATGTAGGTAAGTGAATAAAGAGCACTTGATAATATAAAAAAAAATTTTTTTTAATTTCACTTGCATGTTGTAAGTATAAAAATGCAAACCAAAGCCAACTAGGAATGACTGGAGAATGGACTTGCTCTGTGTTTCTCTCTGTGAGTGCAGACATTGAGAGTTTTCTGTGCTCTAAGGGTTCCAGAAAATACTGGAACAGGATTAAGAGCAAGGAGCTTAGAACTGACTTTTGAAAGATACATGCTGTGCTTGGGTATAGAAGCGTCTTTATCTGGTTTACAAAAAAATTCAGATACTCACCATAATAAGGAAGTGATAGTTACGTTTGCAAACCTTTCAACTGTAAGACTTGCTAAATGGTTTTTAAAACAGCAGGGGGGCCTTTGTCTATACATTTTGTATTTCTGAGTTGAATTGTATGAGATAAGATTATATGGCATATCTTTTAAACTATGTGACAAAGGCAAAACTCTTAAAATATATGAGGCTCTAAACTTATATTTAGATATTTCACTACATAAAGAGATGAGTTTGTAAAGTCAAATTAATGGGGACACGCTTACACAATTTTGGAAGATAAATCAAAGAAGGCTATAGGATGTGGAATTTCCATCCAAGAATAATATCTGAAGATAAATTAGTCAATGAGAGGTATGTGTATATATACCAAAATATGTACTGAATTATATTTTTTCATGTTTGAAAAGAGGAAAGCATTATCAAATTAACTATAAATAGCTCTTCTAAGCAAGGATTTTTACACCAAAATTGCAAAAAAAAATTTTTTGTCTGTGATTAGGCAAAGTTCACACTTCATTTGGTCTCTATCCACTGTATTCCATAATGCTGGCCATTCCTCTTCCAAATTTGATGCTGCACAGATCCAAGCAAAGAATTGGAGGTTTGTTCTCTTTCAGTATGCTGTGCTCATTGCCTCTTACCCCAAGAATGAGATCTGTGTGTCTTCCTTTCTGTAACTTCTATGAGCTCTCTATCTGTAATGGCAGAAGAAAAGAAACCCTGGTTGGCAGTAATTGTATAACTCCACGGGCAACATGCACATTTTAGTCCAGGTGAATCTCTAGAACTGTTTTTTTTTAATATTTTATTTATTTATTTGTCAGAGAGGAGAGACAGAGAGAGCACACAAGCAGGCAGAGAGGCAGGCAGAGGCGGAGAGAGAAGCAGGCTCCCGCCGAGCAAGGAGCCCATGCAAGACTCGATCCCAGGACTCTGGGATCAGGACCCGAGCCAAAGGCAGGGGCTTAACCCACTGAGCCACCCAGTTGTCCCTCTAGAACTGTTTATATAGACTACCATGTAAGTGGTGCTTTAGGAATGATACAGATGCCTTCAAGTTAGGTTAAGCTCTAGAAATTAACAAAAGTAGATAAGATTATTTCAAGAACATAGAGCATTTCTCTGCTGTTTGGTGTTCTCTCTCCACTTTTTCAAGGCCCAGACATTTCCATCTCATCTTCCTGGCTTTTCTTGGCCCCACAGTTCAGACACCTAACAAGACAGACCATATTGGAAAATCCAAATGACCTAATATGGACCAGGGTGTGGATACCTGGCCTATGCTGCAAACAGCTACAGGCACAAAAGTGGTTTCATGTGGTTCACTTAGCAAGAGAGAATCTCTGAGAAAAATTTATGGACTAGGAAGGCAAGTCGGTGATTGAGCTTTCTTGGTTACATAGATAATGCTGGATTTTGTCAGGAGAGTCTGTAATCTCTAAGAATATTCCCATTATGTGGAAGTCATTCACCCTAAGATAGTTACTCTTCCATGATAGTAAACTACTTCTCTTCATGAGTAGGTTTTATTATTTATTTTAAAATACTTGTTTCCCCTCTCTGTAAGTGAATTATAGTTTCCTGTCCCATTGAAGTCAGGCTTGGCCATGTGATTTGCCTTAGCCTGTGAAATGCTTGTGAACATGGTGTCTGTCAGTTATGAGCAGAAGCTATAAGAACCACCATGCACTTCCCTCATTCCTCCTTTCCTTCTGCTATGGTAGATGCAACATGTTAGAAAGTCCTCCATGTAGCTTAGACCAGAGTGATGAGCCAGAACCAGATGTGATTATCTTTATCTTTTGATGGAAATATTTATCCATTAATATTTAATGCAATTATCAACATGATTTCCTTCAGGTATTTCACTCTATTGTTTTTTCTGTTTTCCTCTCTGCCTTTTGGTCCTCTCTTTCCCCTTTCCTCCTTCTTTCTGTATATAATACAGAAACTCTTACTTCTGTTATATTCCTTCAGACTGTTGATTTTGTTTTAGCAAAAAATTAACTTGGATACATTCAAACAATGAACTCTGTGATGCCTGTGGAAGGTAGTAGCTCACATTTCAATATGCTTCTCTTAGCCTTCCTCCAAGCTGCTTTAAGTCTGCCATATACATTGTTCAGGGGTCAGAATCTTGGGACAAATTTTATGCTCAGAATTAGTGGCCCTACTGCTCTGCTTCCTCATTTCTGGAATTCCCTTCTCACTTTGCAGCAGCAATGACTGGCTCAGAACCTATGATTCTTCGGGCCAGAAATACAGCAGATTTTCTAGCAGAATTTTAGCTCACCCATTCTATGATTTCAACCTGATCTCACATGGAAATGGGAAACTCATGTCATCATCACTTCTGATAATAATTCTTCCAAGTTTTGACTCCCTTCCAAAATCTGCCTGCTTTTGCTAACTTTCAAGAGCCTTAGGGTAGTTTTTGTTGTTGTTTTGTTTTGTTTTTAATGTATTTTGTTCAGAGTCCTTATTTGCAGGAAGAGCAGTCTATTGGGGACCTACTCTGCCATACTGGAAGTAGAACTTTCTAAAGCCAGTTCTGAGATAGGTATTATATAATGAGAATCAGAAATCAGCTTTTATGATTGAAAGTCTTTGAGATTTCAGGGTATATATGTACATATGTATATATGTATATATATATATATGTATATGTAAATAGTATATATATACTATTTAACTATTTTATAACCATACTGATAAAATCCACTCAAAGGTAAATGAATTTCCCCAAATCATGCTGATTTTATGAATTTTGCTTTTATTTTAGATTTTTTTTTTAATTTGACAGAGATAGAGAGAGAGAGAGAGTGGGAGGAGCAGAGGGAGAAGCAGACTCCCCACTGAGCAGGGAGACCGATGTGGGGCTCAATCCCAGGACCCTGGGATCATGACATGAGACGAAAGCAGACACTTAACCAACTGAGCCACCCAGGCGCCCCTGAATTTTGCTTTTCTATTGACACCATTAGCATCCTCTAAGTGGTACTCTTTCCTTCTTAATTTCCACTACAATCATGAAGAGTAATTTCCTTAAATTGAGAAGACATTTTTCATGTCTCTGCATTCATCCTTATCACTGAAATCACAAAGTTTGAAGACCAGGATTCACGACTTAAATTGAATGCATGTCTGTGTCACTAACAGAATTGGGCCTGGTAAAATTATGAAATATTTCATTTAAAAGCATATAATTAACTGATTTTGGCTTAAACATGATAACATGTAGAAGTTCAAGAAAGTAGAGATAAATGGAAGCTAGGCAAAAGAAAGCATTTTTCTTGGGGTGCCTAGGTAGCTCATTGGGTTAAGCCTCTGTCTCTGGCTCATGTCATGATCTCAGGGTCCTGGGACCAAGACCTGCATCGGGCTCTCTGCTCAGCAGGGAGCCTGCTTCCCCCCCACCCCATTCTCTGCCTGCCTCTTTGCCTACTTGTGATCTCTCTCTGTCAAAATAAAATAAAATAAAAAATCTTAAAAAAAAAAAAAAGAAAGCATTTTTCTTGGGATTGCCATTTCAATGTTTGCTTCCCCTAAAATTGATTCCGTAGAAAGTAGATCTTTTTACAGCAATATAGCAAAGCAGGTCTTTGACACAGTTGTTCCATGTTATATATGATATTGCCTTTAATAGGAATGCAAGATTATGGCTATATAAGCTTCAAAATTCAAGTACATGATTATCTCTCTTAGTTGGCTAAAATCATGAAACACACACACACACACACACGAATACACACAAACACACACACATTTACTTATTTCCTAAGATAGTTACTTTGCAGCTTATGACCTAACTGGTAATAAAACTTCTTCATAAAAGTCTATAGGAGAGTTGTAGATTAGAAAATTCTTTTGGAGCACTTGGGTGGCTCAGTTGGTTAAGCAGGTAACTCTTGGTTTTGGCTCAGGTCAATGACTTCAAAGTCCTGGGATCAAACCCCACATCTGGCTCCCTGCTCAGTGGGGAGTGTAAGTATTCTCTGTCCCTCCCCCTACTTGCTCACTCTCTCTCTCTCTAAAATAAATAAAATCTTTTTTAAAGAGAAAAGGAAAGTCTTTCAGAAAGCATCACAGTCTTTGTATATTGTTGATTTGCACTTAAATTAGGAGAGTCTGGGAGGCTGACCCCAGGGTGTGTCCTATAGGCATCCTCACAACTTGCTTTTTCTTATTTGAACATGCATCTGTAACTCCTTATAAAGAGTCTGAACATATGTCCATAAAACTAAAGTCATTACATTTATTTTTGTCCTTTACATATTTTCATCAGACTCAGCTAACTCTTTATTCAACAATTTTTTCAGCAAATATTTATTAAATGGTTATTATGTGCCAAGCTCTGAGGATACAGGAGTGAATGAGACAAAATTTCAACCTTTCATGGTGCTTCCATTCTAGAGGAGAGACAGACAACAAACAAACATAAGCAGTATCAATTCACATTGTAAAAGATGCTGTGAAGAAGCAGGTTAAGGAGCTAAAATCCACTAGAATTTTCTTTTGCTCTGTAATTTCTTTA
Organism: Taxidea taxus jeffersonii; assembly: GCA_003697995.1. Taxonomy (NCBI): domain Eukaryota; kingdom Metazoa; phylum Chordata; class Mammalia; order Carnivora; family Mustelidae; genus Taxidea; species Taxidea taxus. The sequence continues at coordinate 48,216 of ML109682.1, read as the reverse complement.
CCTTTGCATCATCACTAATCACAGTGACTGTTCTGAATTGTAAGTAAGCCCTGCATGAGAGATCGATGGTTTATCCACATTTTGCTTCTATATACCCCCAATCCAGCCCACTTAGTTGACACTGCTCTCAACAAGGACACCAATAACCTCCTTGTTTCTAAATCCATTGAACACATCTCACTCTTTGTCTGAGTTGAGTCCTCTGCAGGAGCTGACATCATTCCCCATCTCCTTGAAGACCTCTCTTGAGCTGGGGACATCTCTGGTCATGTTTTCTTGGTCTCCTCTGGAGTCTCCTCTTGGTCTGTCTATCTGGTCATTATATTTTGGCATTGTGGAGCCTGAGAAGCCTGCGCCCTTGACCCTCTTTTCTTCTTCTCTAACATGTTTTCCTTCACATATCCCATGTACCCCCACACCTGCTTTATTACCCACCTCCAGTGGCTCAAAAATCAGTGTCTCCTGCTGAGCTATTACTCCCAAACTCCAGACTTGTGTCACCAGTAGCCTTAAAACATATGTACTTAGATGTGTTCCAGATTTTTCAACTTCAGTATATTCCAAACTGATTTCACCATCCCTCCTTCCTCCCTACCATGCCCCATCTCCAGACTTCTCCTTCCTATCCATTCCCCATCTCAGGAAATGGTACCACACTCCAATCCTCAGCTGCCCAAGCCAGACTGGTGTCATCTCTCTCCCTCGCTCTCCACATCTACTTTGTTACAAAGTACACTCAACTTGTCTGCTTTGATATTGGTCAAGTCTGTCCCCCCTGGCTTCATGCCCATTCCCAATCTCTTAGACCAGGCTGCAGAATGGTCTACACATTCTCAGATCTGCCCTTTCAACACCCGCCCCCCCCCCACTGCCCCTTCACACTGCAGCCTGGATGAGCTTTCTAAGCTCTAACCTGATTGTGATTGTCCTAGGCTTGAAGCCCTTCAGAGCTTCTTTCAGAAAAAAGATGATCGCACACAAACCTCTATCCCCTCATAGATTCTTTTAACTTTCTCCTTTCTGAAGAAGCTCAGCTCTGCTAGCTAGGACTCAAGTTGAAATGGTGGAGCTGCATGGTCTTCCAGTCTCACACACCAACCTCCACTTCCAGAATTGCATGAAATGCCACACAATGAGGTGTAAGATCTGACTTCCCAGGCAGTGCCAGGTGATGGAACCAGAAAGATGGAGAAGTTAATTCCCAAAGGATATTGCTTGAATAAAGGGAAGTTAAATAAAGATGAAAGGGAGCTGGGCAGAGAAATTTCCCCTCCTTGATATTTTTGTGGACTATACGATAAGAAGGGGTTTCTTCTTGGAACATTTGAAACAAATTTCAAATCTCCTAAGCAGATTCACTTGCTTGAGTTGGTCATCTGCTGTGTCTGATTTTGGCTCATTGTAATTTGGTGGTCATCAAGACCATATATTACAGTTCCCTCAAACTGCTCGGCTTCTGCATTTGCTTTACTTCCCTTTCTGACTTACCCCTGTTGCCCTGGGCTTGCATCTTCCACATTAAAAGCCACTGCTTTCATTCTTGCATCAGGGTCCACTTTCTAGAGGCCCTGTGCTTAGACCAAGACCAAACTTTCTGGTCACTGCCTCGCTCCCCGCCTCTGGAGTCTGCCTTCCCCTTTCTCTGAACACTTGCCCAGTTCCCATCCTCAGCAGCATGATGGCCATGCCATGTTCTCTCTTTCCTCCTTAAGTCCTCTGTGGGGTGCTCTCGTCTCCTCTAGGGAAGTCTTATGTCTCATCTGGGAAGCATTCCTTGACACCACTCTTGCACCAGGTGCCATATTTTGATGCTCCCATGGTGCAGGCACTGTTTTTTCACCTGTGGAAATCCTCCTCACCTGTCCTGGTGATTGCTGTTTGGCCAGTCTGTATTTCCTCTTGGACAGGAAGTTTTTCACTCATGTACTGCCAGCACCTGGCATAACAGTTGACACATAAGGGCCTGATAAATATTTAATGAATAAGTGAATAGATGAACACATTTTTTCAAAAGGGATAAATTTTATGTAAAGGGGTACACCAGCAATAAAACTGAGTTGGTGTTCAGTTATTTACTGAGAAAGATTTAGTATATACTTTTTTTTTTCTAAAAAAGTGAAGCATATTCTATTCTTGTTTTGTTGTGATGCTGGTGTACATATGCGTCATTGTGAACCTTCATATTATTAAATACTGTAGAGTTCAACGGTTAGGTTTTGTGCAAGGAGTAAGTTTGGTTCCAGAGCCAGACAGCCGATGTTGAAACCCCAGCTCTCTCATTGACTTGTCTTGGGGGTGTTTGTGTGTGCATGTGTGTGTGCGTCCTTGAGGACAAAGATTTCTGAAATCTTCTGAAATCAGATTTCTGAAATCTGAAAATGAGGCTAATAACAATTTCTACCTCAAGTGATTGTTTAGAAGCGTAAGTAAGTAAAAGAGCCAAAGAGTTTGGTACAAGGTTTGACACAGTGATGAGTAAGTGTTGGTTATCATTACTATTATTATTTGAAGAAGACACTTTTATTATCACCACCTAAATAATTTTCAAGTCCATTAGGTAGAATGTTTTTGGCTGCAAGGTACTGAACGCCCATGCTAAATGACTTACACAAAAAGGCACTATATTATCTGACATAACTAGAAAGAGTGGGACATCAAAGTTACTATCAAATACCTGGCTCACTTCATCTCCATGCTCCATTTTCTCATGATGATCGCAATGTAATTCTGGAGTACCACGTGATTGTAACATGCCTTCAGCGGCACTTGGACCTACATGCTTCTTTGTTCTCAACCACCTGCTGGTAGAGGGAAAAACCACACCCAGCAAATGAAATGTTAATCCTTCCTTCATTGTGACTGGGCCATCCTTAATTATGTGACCAATCAGAAACACAGAAGCGGAGCTAAGGGAAAGGGATGTTGTGTGATTGGCTCAGACTATTTAAGATCCACCTCCAGAACATAGTCTTGGGTGGCATTCTCCTGAGTGGTAAGACATGTGCAACGGTGAATACTTGGCCAGAATCTGGGTTCTGTTTTAAGAAGAAAGAGAAGGGGGGAAAGGAGGCTGACTGGGCAATCAGCAATGTTGACTACACGTGCCATTGCTGTCAGAAAATAGGGAGATGTCTCTATTAATCAAAAGCATGAATTCTAACACATTGTATTATGCTTAAAAACTATGTAACTAGGTGTAAAAAATAAAAGTACATACTTACATATATATTTAAATATGTGTAGCTAATATTTACTGAGAGTTTACTTTGTGCCAGATACTGTAAGTCCTTTATGTTCACTGTTCTCTTCAATCCTCACAAATGCCCCTTTCATTAATAAGGCAATACTCATTGAGCACATACCGTATTTCAGGCACTGCCTATAGTCACTAGGAAGATAGTAAGGGTCAAAAAAAAACCAAGACCTCTTTCTCTCATGTGCCCTCCATTCTATAAATGGGGAACTACAGCCCAGAGGGATTGAATGAGTTATACCATATCACAGAGCTTGAATGGGACCAAGTTGGGTTTGAACTTGAGGACACTAACTCCAGCACCAAGAGTGAGTTGTTAACAGGAAAATGTTTGGCTCCAAGTGATTTTATACAAACGTGAAGTAAGATATTAACTGGAATTCAGACACAATACCTAACCAAGCTTAGACTCCCTTCTTTCAAGCCTTTGATCTCTGTGGCTAGGAAGAGGCATTGCTCTAGGGCTCAGGCACCAAGACATGCAGCAGAGTCATTGCTGGAGAATACCCAGGACCATTAAGCGTAGACAGCACTAGAAAGAGAGTAATGGACAGAAACTCTGAGCTCTGAGGCCCCAGGAAAGCTCTGCATAGATTTAAACTCCCCATAGGAACTCGATCTTCTTTCCCAACCTCCATTCTCATCTGTAGTAACTTCATTTAATGTCACCTGTAGCTTTGCTTCTGGGATACCATCATAGTTAGCCTGCTTACAAAAAGGAAGGTTTTGTGGTAGAGTGAGACTACTGGGCTTGTCACTGGGTTCCTGATGCTAATTGAGGAATGAGACACATTTTAAAATCTTAGCCCCTCTCATATTATATGAACCCATCACCTCAAATTTAAGTGAAAATTTAATATCCAACATTGAAGAGATTACTTTGAATTTGAGTTCCACTAAGTAGAATCAAACCTGTATAGAGAATTAGTAATTAATTGTTACTGAATTATATGAACTTAACTGAATTCAAACATCTCCTTTCACTAGAACTGGTTGTTTGGCCGAGTTTACTATTGTTTTGTTTGTTTTTTAAGGCAATCTTGCAGAGGTTTTCGAGAACCAGTTTGTGTCAGGCACTGTATGAGACACTGGTGAATAAAAGTAACATGGTTTTGGGGCACCTGGGTGGCTCAATGGGTTAAAACCTCTGCCTTCGGCTTGGGTCCTGATCCCAGGGTCATAGGATCGAGCCCCGCATCAGGCTCTCTGCTCAGCGGGAAGCCTGCTTCCCTTCCTCTCTCTGCCTGCCTCTCTGCCTACCTGTGATCTCTGTCTGTCAAATAAATAAATAAAATCTTTTTTAAAAAATAACATGGTTTGTTTCCCGGAAGCAGACTAGGAGAAAAAGATTCTGGTGAAAATTATTACTTAAGGCACTGTTCCCAGGAGACTCTTGTAAAGCAGGAGGGTGGGAGGACAGAGCAAGAAAAGGAAGAAGGTAAGCCAGGGGGCGCTCTCAGGCAAAACCCCAGCCTGCAGGGGGCTCTGAAGAGTACACTCTGAGTTGCCTCCAACAGCTAGCACATAACTAGCACTCCCTGGATACGGGCCACCCCTCCGGAATGGAAACACTTGGACATTTCTGGTTTCCTGCACAGGCCGAATGAGGCCTGTGAGCAGTCCTGTCCCTGAGTCTACTGTTAGCAGCAAAGGTATAAGCGGCTGGGAGAGGAGAGCATAGAAACAAGATGGGAGGACAGCCAGGCAAAGCACAGACCAGGCTGCTCCCTGTTCCTTACAAGGTTTATCATCTACTGGGTTGGGAAAAGGGACTAGTAGTAGCAAGAAAATGGATAACTGTGTCATTATCAAATATGATAAGCGCACATGGGCAATGAATAGAGTGTGGTTTTTAGAGACTAACAGGTGAGGATCTAGTTGGAACAGTCACCAGAGGTGGACATTCTCAGCAGGCACTCTTTACCCTTTGCTCTTCTTCCTCTGCCCCACGGTTGTCAAAGGGATGGCCATCTTACCATCCCAAGGGGACATGCATGGGGACCAAAGTGCTAAGAATGGCTGGGTGGAAGGGTGGAACAGTCCCTTGTCTCTGATGGCATCATGGAGCCAGTGTACCATCCTGGACAGTTACCTCCAGACTTCTTTTTTTTTGTGAGGAAAACAAAACCCTCTTTGTTGAAGCCAGAGGAAATTGGATATTTCTGTAAGGGTGCAGCCAAATGTATTTTTTTTTTAAGATTTTATTTATTTATTTTAGAGTGAGAGAGCACAAGTAGGGGAAGGAGCAGAGAAAGAGAGAGAGAGAGGGACAAACAGTGTCCATGCTGAGTGCAAAGTCTAAAGTGGGGTTCCATCCCAGGACCCTGAGATCATCACCTGAACCCTAAAAATAAGAATTGGACATTTAACTGACTGAGTCACCCGGGTTGCCCAGCCAAATTTAATCTTAAGCAGCTCCCAAGCTTTGGAGGAGGGGTTGATCTTCTAGGAGAGAAGATCAGTTTCCCAGGAAGGAAGAAGCTGAGGGTAAATACAGAAGTAAGTTGGAAGGCTTCTCACATTAGCTTCTCCTCAGAGATACAGGGTCATTATGACACTTTAATAGAGTAGTGCTGAATAGACCAAGTACAAGAACATGGTTTATTATCTTTGTGGGAATCTTCACCTGCAGTAATGCATTCATTCAACCCAGACTTTTCTTCACATCAGCACTAGTAACTTTTGGGGCTGGATCATTCCTTTCTGTAGAGGTTGTCTTGTACCTGTAGGATGTTTCCCAGCATCCCTGGCCTTTACCCACCAGTGGCTGAATTGTACCCCCTCCCCCTTGGTTGTGACAAATAAAAATGTCTCCAGAGGTTACTGAATGTCCCCTGAGGGCCAGCCAACATCACACCCAGTTGAATGCCAATGGTTTAACCTGTGATCTTTTCCTTTCAGAATGCAATTTAAAACCTCTAAATTTTATCTATAAACTTTGTAGTTAATGATAAATTACAGGGCCAAATGGGTGGCTCAGTCCCTTAAGCATCTGCCTTCAGCTCAGGTCATGACCCTGGGGTCCTAGAATAGAACCTCTCATCTGGCTCCCTGCTCTGTGGGGAGCCTACTTCTCCCTCTCCTTCTGCTTGCCACTTCTCCTCTCTCTGTCAAATAAATAAATAAAATCTTTTAAAAAATGATAATTTATATTTAAACTACAAGAGAGCTATGAAGAAAACAATCTTTTGTATCTATAGGCTTATACGTTCATTTAAGTAAATGTTGAAAACAAAATCTGCATTTATCAAAAAAAAAGAATAATAATACAAATCACAGAAGAAACTCACTTTTTTTAAAAAAAATATTTTATTTATTTATTTGTTAGAGAGAGAGCGGGAGTGAGCACAGGCAGACAGAGTGGCAGGCAGAGGCAGAGGGAGAAGCAGGCTCCCCGCTGAGCAAGGAGCCTGATGTGGGACTCGATCCCAGGACGCTGGGATCATGACCTGAGCTGAAGGCAGCCGCTTAACCAACTGAGCCACCCAGGTGTCCCCAGAAGAAACTCACTTTAAGTGTGCCTTAGGTAAGTCATTCTTCACCATGTATCTCAGTTTCCAAAACTATAAATGGAAGAACTTACATAGGATAGCTCAGAAGTATTTCTTTCCCTTTAGAATTAAAATTATTCTATGATACACTAAAAAGTTTTTTGGTGTTACCCTGGACCTGAAATATGATGCAGTTTACAAAGATGTGTTTTACATGCAAATTTGTGGAAAACAGGTCTATAGAATGAGACATACTGTTTTTCCTTCCGAAAGTCTTATTGAGGAATATAGGAATATATTTATTTTAAAGAAGGAAAATAGTCATTGATTTATATCTATATGTCTATATATAGATATATTTATATACCATATATAAATATATATTATAATATATATAAATGTGTATATATAAATTCTACAAAGCAATTGTCTATCATTGATTCAAGGTCAGGTTTTGATATTGTTATCTTCTGAAAACATTCAGTATCAGATTCTCTGCATTCTTAATGGCCACAGTCAAAAAGAGAATAGGCCAAGGAAAGGTCAGTAAATGCTGAGGTGAGTCAATTTGCATAGGGGAGAAAAAGAGGGGGCTGTTTCCATGGCTTCTAATAGAAGCAGAGAGAGAAATGTGAAAAATGAAAACTAGTGTGCAGTGGCAAACAAAATGAACTGGTCTATAAATATTTCATCATTTTAGCCCCATAAAGTCTCATTGTTTGGTGGTAATCTTTATTATGACTAATCATGGGTTGCTTTTGTGTTTGTTTCTGGCTTGTTCTGCTGATCTCTGTGCCATACATCTCTGAAATAGCACCCACTAATTTCTTTTTAATTTACCTCACTGTGGTATAGAAAGAATATATGTAGTCATCAAGTAGGAAGTTAGAGTCATAACTATCCAATTTAAATGAATAAAGTACATTTTTAGAGTCAAAGAGTATTGCATGGAAAAATGGAAACCCAAAGATAAAGTCCTCAGTCGTGTTTTCCTTTTGGAATAGGATAATGATTTAAATATCCTAAGAGGTTAAATCAACCATACCCAGGAGCAGTTATCTTGTTTCTTGTGTCTTGGTTGGGGGGGGGGGTATACAAGGCCCATCAGAAACAGAGATGTGTACAGAGTAACCCTCTTTGCTCAGAAGCAGGGCACACATCTCTTGCCTTGGCCTGGCCATGTCCCCGATCTCTTCCTTTAACAGCACCTTCATTTTCCGAAAGAAAACCAGCTCCTCTCACCCTAAGTACAAGTGGCCTGGTGAGGTTACTCTCATATGTGTATCAGCATCACACCCCCAAATCAACATCCAATAGCCCATTCCACCCCTGTGATTACAGAAATTGGTTCAGAGATGAGCACCTACCCCAGAATAATCCACTGAGACTAAGTCCTGGGATTTCTGCTGGAATTGTTGGGGCAGGAAACAGGTATAGAGCCCCGTTTTGGTAAATAAGAAACAGTGAGAGTGTCATTGTGGAAATGCTGGGGTCATTCATTCAAGAGGGTCTCCCGGAGGAGACCGACCCAACCCAAAACCTGATTGAAGACCAGCCTGGACTCACGCCTGGACTTCTGTTTCAAGAGTGCACAAATTCTTTCTTTGCCTAAACCAATTTGTGTTGGATTTCATTACTTGCCATTAGAAGGTTCCTGAGGAATTAAAAAATCAAGTTCTGCAGACTCTAGAGAGGACTAAGGGCTCAGAGATGCCTGTGGATTGGAGTTAGAAGAAAGAATCCACCTTTATTTAGGGATCTGCACATAGTTGGCAAAATGACAAAACACAACTGGGGAAATTGTTGACAGACCGGAAATTGAGGATACGTATTTGGGGGGAGCACCCAGAGAGGGTTTTGGGAGCACTGGCAATGTTCAAATGCGGCAGCTTTGTAGCAGTGTAGAAGAATTTTAATTTGTACCTGTACTGTACCACATGGTAGTCACTAGCTACATGTGGCTATGTGAATTTAGATTTAATTGAAATATGTATTCCTCAGTTACATTTGCCACATTTCAGGTGCCCCGCAGGCATATGAGGCTCGTATTGTTGTGGACTGCAAGGATGTGGAATATTTCCCTCATTGTGGAAAATTCTTCTGGATCACACTGTGCTATTCTGGGAGTGACTGAAAGCAGAACTGGAAAAGCATAAAACTCTCCATGTGTGGAGCTTGGAGAAAATGCATGTTTAGGGAAAGGTTTTCTGGCTGTGTCCCAAAAGGGGCCACAGGTGACCGCTCACCTTGACCCAGTGACAGTAGTCTAGTGTCTCCTTGACCTGTCTGCACCTCCAGAGAAGGAGTGAGGCACTTAGGATAACCAGGCCTCCTCAGTTTGTGTCATGAAATCAGAATGCCAATCTGTTGCTTGGCACTCAGGCCCTCTGGTTCCCAGAGCCTCTCCCTCCAGGCATAAGCAGAAAGCTGCAGCGAGCCAGAGTCAGAACAAGGGCAGCGGTCTGTGTGGTCTGAATGTGCTAATCCCCAGGTTGAAGGGAGATCTGACTGTCACTGGAGCTAGACAGGCAGATTCTCAGCCCAGAAGCCTCTAGCCCAATGATGGTCAACTTTGCTGAATTTGTATTCAGAGACTCCCATTTCTCTCCTTCCTTCCTTCCTTCTTCCTTCCTTCCTTCCTTCCTTCCTTCCTTCCTTTCTTTCTTTCCTTCCTTCTTTCTTTCTTTTTCTTCCTCCCTCCCTCCCTTCCTTCCTTCCTCTCTCTCCCTCCCTTCTTTCCTCTCTTTCTTTCTCTCTCTTTCTTTTTCTTTTTCTTCCTTCCTTCTTACCTTCCTTCCTTTCTCCCTCCCTTCCTCCCACCTTTCCTCCCTCCCTTCTCTCCTTTCTTCCCTCCTTCCTTTTTTCTTCTCTTCCTTCCTTCCTCTCTTTTTTTAACTCTTTATTTTGAACTAATCTTATACTCACAGACATAGCAAAAATGATGGAGAGTTCCCGAGTACCCTCCCTCCATGCTCCCTCAACAGTAATGTGGTACATGACCAGAGCACCTTTTCAAGACCAGGACACTGACTTTGGCACCTTTTCCTTTGAGAAGAGCAAATGTCTCATTGGGTCATTTTTACTGCATCAGGCACATTGTCTATTTCTCATAACAGCCCTGTCCTGTGGGTATGACCATATTTAGCTCCATCTTCTTGATGAAAGAACTGATGCTCTGAGAGCGTAAGTGTCTTCCCCAAGAGTGGTCAGCCTGTTGCGGCCGAGCTGGGACTGGTTGCCATCAGATCTAACCCCAGAGCAAACTTTGCAAATATGATTGGGGTAAGAAGACTAACAAGCAGGCCTCAGAGACCAGACTGGAAGGGCTTTCTGCTTGTTTGCTTTCGTATCCTCCATCTCTGAGTGGATTTCGTGTCTGTTAAACCCGCACCTGCCCCAGGCGGGGGAAGGGAGGGCAGTTGACTATAGGCCCCAAATTGTGATGACATGGTTAAATCCCAAATTTGCTAAGACTTTCAGTAAATTTATTGTGATATTAGGGAGGTAATAGCATTCCAAATATAGAGTATATTGTAGATGACTTGTACTTGTGAGTTCAGGAGCTCATCATTTGATATCATGGCTCATTATAATTGGAACAAATATTCAGTAATGAAAACATACCCACCAGGGGCCTAATATTGAGGAAAACCAGAAAACCTGTAGATAGGCTTACTCTGAGGAAATATAATATACGAAAGAATATACAGTGATAATAGCTCACATTTTTCAAATGCTTGTATGTCAGGCACTGTGCTAAGCTCTTTAAATATTTAGATAGGTCACTTCCTTCATTCCTTACTCCACAGCTCCATGATCTGGAAAATGTTTATAGCTGGATTATAAATGGGTACTCATCCCTAAGAGGGTTACACACAGAGTTGACAAAACACGATCTCATCATCGTCACCATCATCTAATAGGTATCAAGCCAAGTATGCCATGCAGTCTGCTTTCTCATTTAATCTCGTTTTAATACTCTCAGCCCTTTTGTTCTTGCCTGCCTGTCATTTCCTACCTGCTAGGGAGGCATGAGGATACTTTAGCTTACAGTTATTGCGCTCTTATGATGATGCAGTTGGTGGATCACAGTTAGTCATTATTTCATTTAGTTCCCATAACAGCCCCCTGAGGACGGAGCCATCATGATCCTCATTTTACCAATGAAGCTCAGAGACATAATGTCACGAGCCCTGACTCAGACGGAGATGTATCTTAGGAGTGGTCGAGGGGGTGCATTCCAAGGGTTCTCGGGTTTTAGAAAAGAAAGTTGTATGTGGACTGCAGTCACGTGGGCATGAGGGGTTGCAATGCTTTGGCCTTCAGGAGCGAGTAACTAGTAAGACAGGCAAGGGACAGTCCTGCAGGAGTGACAGCAGGAGGGGGATGCTTACAGCTTGTGTGATGTCCGGAAACACATCTGCCTGCTTGGAATTCAGAGGGAAGACAGCAAGACAGGGAGCTGGATTCCAAGCAGAGAACCTGGAATGCTTTTCAGAGGGGTGTAGATTAACGAGCTCTTAGTTTAGAAAGTCAGCTTAGTGCCCTTGTCATGATGAGCATGCTGTGACGTATGGAATTGTGGCATTGCTATATTGTACAATCTGAAACTAATATATCACTGTATGTTCACTGTCCTGGAATTTAAAATAAAAGAAAATCAGTTTGGGATTTTGAACATGGTAATGGTGAGACGGTTGCTCTAAAAAGAGCCATCTGGTACCGGCCATGAGGTGTAGACTGGTTCTCGCTCGGGCACTTTCTCGTGGCGCCTACAGACCCAGTGTGTCTCTAGTGGGTAAAATTGCTTGTGCTCTCTCTTCACAGCTCCCCCTGCCCTCTCTGCCTATAAAAGCACCAGGAAAAAAGGGCAATCAGGAAGAATTTATCTGACAGCGGTCTTACCAAAATTTGGGTGTTGTACTAAGGGGGGAAAAGAAAGTTTGAAATCCACTATTTTACACAAACTGAATATATAAGAGATTATATATAATATATATAAATTATATAAATAAATAAATTTATATAAAATATATATAAATTATATATAATATATATACGTATATATATTATACGTATAATATAACAGATTAGCTGTTAACTAATTTAAGAATAACTGAATCGGGGCGCCTGGGTGGCTCAGTGGGTTAATAAGCCTCTGCCTTCGGCTCAGGTCATGATCCCAGGGTCCTGGGATCAAGCCCCACATCAGGCTCTCTGCTCAGCAGGGAGCCTGCTTCCCCCTCCCCCTCTGCCTGCTTCTCTGCCTACTTGTGATCTCTCTTACTCTCTGTCAAATAAATAAATAAAATCTTAAAAAGAAAAAAAAGATTAACTGGATAACCTCAAGCGGCTTGTGCTAGGATAAGATTCGGGGGGTTTCATCAGCTTTAAGGAAGACTGTGAGCTCCTTAGTCAAGGCGGGGTTCTGAAGCCCCACCTGCTCTACGAGGAAAACACCCTGAAGCACCCCAATAAACCCATCTCCTGACCTTACTCTCTTTCCTCCACCTCCAGCTATTATGATGGGGGTCTATTAAACAGACAAACTCAAAAGAAGTGGAGGGAAGAATGTGTAATAAGATCATAAAAGCACAATTACTATGGATCATTGGTTAGGGCTTGGAAATACTTTCATTATGGAGAATTGCTTCTATCAGTTCAAAGACATTTTAGAGGTAAACAAATGAGTTAGCAGTTTACCACTTAGGGTTTAGCCCATCAAAAGCCATTTTCCAAAACCCGCCATCCCTAATCCTATGCTATCCTGTTCACCAATTCACAGACCAAATGTTGGTAATACATATATATACATTTAATATATACATTTACTCTTAATATATACATATACATTTAATTATATATATTTACTCTGCTGAACCATGTGAAGGGCAGATGACATCAGTGGATAGAGGCCAAGGGTGCTTTCACATCGAATGCACAATCTGATGGTCTTCTCTCACTGTAAGGACAGTGGAGCCCCATAGCTACAATAGCGCAACATATAGGGCACGAATATCCACAAACTAGTTCCCTTTTTTTTGAAAATGTGTCTATAACTGTTTTGTAAATGGGTACCCATATCTCAAAGAGGTGCATGTATAGATGGGAAATTTTTGAATTTTGAATTTTGAATTAGGAAGCAGGAGAACCATGATCTTCTCCCAGCTCTGTCTCCTAGTTTCTATAAGGTACTATCTTCCTGATTCTTGGTTTTCTCATCTGTAAAGCAAGTTAGGTGAATCTGAATATCTCAGCATTTGATTGAGGAGTTCATCTAAGACTCACTACATGGTCAAAGCACTTATTCTTAATTTAGCGAGTTTTTTGTTAAGGCTAGCATGTGGTCAAGTTAGGGGATTTAGATTTACCTAAAATTTTATTCCTGACACATGCAGGAAGTACTCTATTAACAATTGGTTGGAAATGCTGGGTTGCAGCAAGTTGGGCTGGTTTCTTTTTGCAGGACTTCTCAGGGCCTTATAAGAGACTTCTTAAGAGGTCTCTTCCTACCTCGTAAGCAAGCAGGATGCCTTCAACAAGGTAATTATATTATAAGCAGAGGTACCAGTATTCTCTTCCAATTCTGACAAATGAAGCTGAAGAGTAGAGATATTGCCCACCTGTTTACTTACAAAAATAAAGAATAAAAATAAAAATATAAAATAATAGCTCTTCTGAACCTTTTCTGTTGTTGAGGGAATCCTTTTGGACAAAATCTCTAACAAAAAATCTAGGATTGTACCTGCTCTCTGACATTTTGTTCTTGAGTTTGGTCTCTTAGTTGATAGAAAGAGAGAGGGAGGGAGAAAGAGAAAAGGAAGGTTTGAAGATGAGTGTGAGGAAAATTCACATCATAATCATAGTTTCTTGCTTCTGGTTATTGGCTACCTAAACTTTGTATGGCAATGTTTATGTATACCATAAAAACAGGAGGCAAGGGACGCCTGGGTGGCTCAGTTGGTTAAGCGGCTGCCTTCGGCTCAGGTCATGACCCCAGCGTCCTGGGATCGAGTCCCACATCTGGCTCCTTGCTCAGCAGGGAGCCTGCTCCTCCCTCTGCCTCTGCCTTCCTCTCTGTCTGCCTGTGCTCGTTCTCTCTGACAAATAAAAAAAAAAAACAGGAGGCAAAACTATAATACTGAAGCATTTGGCATTAGACTGACTGGGTTGAAACCCAGCTCTACCACTTAGAAATTATTATGATTCTGTGCAACATAGTTCATCGCTCTAAATCACACTTTTCTCATCTGTAAAATGGGATTGTGCTAGTAGCTACCCCATAGAGTAACTGGGGGTCTTATACAAGCTGTATTGAAATTTATTTACCAGGTGCAAAGATAGAAATAGTCAGCCTTGGGGCACCTGGGTGGCTCAGTGGGTTAAGCCTCTGCCTTCGGCTCGGGTCATGATCTCAGGGTCCTGGGATCGAGCCCCACATCGGGCTCTCTGCTCAGCGGGGAGCCTGCTTCCTTCTCTCTCTCTGCCTGCTTCTCTGCCTACTTGTGATCTCTATCAAGTAAATAAAAAAAAAAAAAGAAATAGTCAGCATTTACATTTAGAAATAAAGTCTCTATGAACTGGTTTGTGCCTTAAATTCCTATGCCCACATACCTTCTTATTCCAAGTCATTTCCCTCAGTGGAAAAATATGATCCAAAGTTAGAGGAGAAAAACAAATTGCTAAGTGAAATTTACTTGCGTGGGATAGCTAATGAATGTTGACCTAAAATAATAAAGAAGTAATTACCTAGCCCTGGTTTTTATCTTAAAACTCTTTGCTATATGAGCTTTTCTTTTTCTCTGTGAAAAGTTCCTAAGTATACTACAGATTTGCATAACAATCTCTTCCTTTTAGTGAAGTACATGATATATAAGCCTGAGCCTTAAGGCCTATCTTTAGTGCTAAAAATGAATATTAAATACATTCAGCATTATAATGAATAAAACCTAAATCTTTTAGAAACAACTATTCATCCTGACCCCTCCTATTCTCTCAGATGAGTTTTCTACTAATTGTTTTAAGAAAACCTTTTCTCCTGGATTATATTCCAACTATTTAAAAATAGGTAAACTTTATTGTACATTATCACTTGAATAGACTAAATAATTTTAGTGCCTCTATAGACAATTGGCTTTCAAATTGAAGTACGGTGATTTATTTTTAAAAATAAAGAGAAATCATCAGCATTGAAATAGATTAAAATAGATGTCTTATTTAGAATTAGAAAAGTGGTTCATTTTCCTATGTCACATTTAAAGCCTGGTTCTTATTTTTTAAAAATATTTCAGGCTGATAATATGGGTTTGTTAACAAGAAAAGCGACTGTGTAATAGTACGGTGATAAAAGATGAAAAGTGAAAAAACAAGCAGAATATCTATTTTACTTCATTTACTTATTTTAGAGAAAGAGAGAGCATACGCAAGGAGGAGGAGCAGAGGGAGAAGGAGACTGAATCTTTATGTATGTAGGTATGTATGTATGCATTATGTTATGTTAGTCACCATATAGTACATCATTAGTTTTTTATGTAGTGTTCCATGATTCATTGTTTGCACATAACACCCAGTGCTCCATGCAGTACATGCCCTCCTTAATACCCATCACTGGGTCAACCCACCCACCTACCCCCCTCCCCTCTGAAACCCTCAGTTTGTTTCTCAGAGTCCATAGTCTCTCATGGTTCATCTCCCCTTCCCAATTTCCCGCCTTCATTTTTCCCTTCCTTCTAATGTCCTCCATGCTTTTCTTCATGTTCCACAAATAAGTGAAACCATATGATAATTGACTTTCTCTGCTTGACTTATTTCACTCAGCATAATCTCCTCCAGTCCCATCCATGTTGATGCAAAAGTTGGGTATTCATCCTTTCCGATGGCTGAGTAATATTCAGTTGTTTATATGGACCACCTCTTTATCCATTCATCTGTTGAAGGGCACCTCAGCTCTTTCCACAGTTTGGCTATTATGAACATTGCTGCTATGAACATTGGGGTGCATATGACCCTTCTTTTCACCACATCTGTATCTTTGGCGTAAATACCCAATAGTGCAATTGCTGGGTCATAGGGTAACTCTATTTTTAATTTTTTGAGTTCTCTCCACATTGTTTTCCAAAGTGGCTGTGCCAGTTTGCATCCCCACCAACAGTATGAAAGTGTTCCCCTTTCTCCACAACCTCTCCAACACTTGTTTCTTGCCTTGTCAATTTTTGCCATTCTAACTGGCATAAGGTGGTATTTTAATGTGGTTTTGATTTGAATTTCCCCTGATGGCTAATGATGATGAATATTTTTTCATGTGTCTGTTAGCCATTTGTATGTCTCTTTTGGAGAAGTGTCTGTTCATGTCTTCTGCCCATTTTTTGACTTGATTATTTGTTTTCTGGGTGTTGAGTTTGAGAAGTTCTTTATAGATCTTGGATATCAGCTCTTTGTCTGTAATGTTATTTGCAAATATCTTCTCCCATTCCATGGGTTGCCTCTTTGTTTTGTTGACTGTCTCCTTTGCTATGCAGAAGCTTTTTGTCTTGATGAAGTTCCCAAAGTTTATTTTTGCTTTCGTTTCCCTTGCCTTTGGAGATGTGTTCCGAAAGAAGATGCTGTGGCTGATGTTGAAGAGGTTATTGCCTATGTTCTCCTCTAGGATTTTGATGGATTCCTGTCTCACATTGAGGTCTTTCATCCATTTAGAGTTTATCTTTATGTATGGTGTAAGAGAATGGCCGAGTTTCATTCTTCTGTATATAACTGTCCAATTTTCACATACCATTTATTGAAGAGACTGTCTTTTTTCCATTGGATATTTTTTCTTGCTTTGTTGCAGATTATTTGGCCATAGACTTGAGGGTCCAAATCTGGGTTCTCTATTCTGTTCCATTTGTCTATGTGAAGGAGACTGAACCTTTTTTTTTTAAGATTTTATTTATTTATTTGACAGAGATCACAAGTAAGCAGAGAGGCAGGCAGAGAGAGAGGAAGGGAAGCCGGCTCCCTGCCGAGCAGAGAGCCTGATGTGGGGCTCGATCCCAGCACCCTGGGATCATGGCCTGAGCTGAAGGCAGAGGCTTTAACCCACTGAGCCACCCACGTGCCCCAAAGGAAACTGAATCTTAAGCAGACTTTGTGCTCAGCAGGGGCCTAGTGTTGGGCTCCATCTCACCTGACCTAAGCAGAAGCCAAGAGGCAGAGGCTTAACTGACTACACCATCCACACACCCTACTTTTACTTTTTAAAAAAAAAACCATCTAAATGAAAATCATTGACTAAGATAAATGGGAGCCAGCTTCATATGAAGTTAACAGGCCCACCTATTATGCTATAATAATCAGAAGTCATATGAAGAAGACACACAAGAAAGTAAGTCCTCGATCAAGCTGGAATCACTTTAAAAACTAGAATTTCATATACAATAGTAATAAAAGTTTTCTTGATGTATATGGTTGAAAAAATGTTCCCGGCTTCTAGTTCAACATGGCAGAACAAACAAATTTATTGTCCTTCTTCCTCCAGCTCTACCAGAAAACATTCATTGAGCACTACTATGTAACAAGTAGTTGAAGTAGGAGTATATACAAAAAGGTAAACATGCCAGAGGTCCATCAGGATCCCAGCATTTGGGGTAACTTCCTAAACTCGGGAAGCTGATGGATTAAACTGATAGACCGAGAGAATTAAAGTACAGACCATACAAGGCCCAGAAAAATCTCATGGTAACAAGTTTGCCCTGAGGAACAGTAGACAAACTCCAGGTTCCTCTTTATTCTCTAAAGCAAGAGTCAGCAAATTTTTGATAAAAGCTTTCTGTAAAAAGCCAGATAATATATGTTTTTAGCTTTGTGGGCCATACAATCTCTCTCTCAAAAATACTGCACTCTGCTGGTTGGTATAAAAACAGTCATAGACAATACATTAATAAGTGTGGCTTTGTTCTAATACGACTTGATTTACAAAAACAGGTAATAAGTCACAGTTTGCCAACCTCCAATCTAAATTCTTACCATTGGAGCTGTATTATTTGATACAAAAAAAGGAAAAGATTTTAATGGAAACAGGCCAGAATTATTCCCAGCCCAGCCTTTTTTTCTATACCCCAGGCTTGTCTGACTGCCTCTCTCCACACTTGGGTACATTTTCTGCATCCCCAACGTCACTACTGTTGATACAAGTTGAATCTGGGGGATAAGTCTGATTTTTTTTTTCTTCTCCACTCTTTATCTTAACCAATAGTAAACTCTACCTGTTTCACTTTTAAATGAATCAATTGACTTTTACTCCTCTTTACTGCCAGTGATGTTAGTAGAAGCCCCCTGGACCACTCCAGTAACCTGTCATTGGCACCATCCTTGTCCATCCTACCCCACCTGCAATCTCTTCTCCACATTCCTGGTAACTTGTTCAGCAAATATTTGTTGAGTACCTACTATGTGACAGGCATTCTTCTAGGCACTGTAGATAAACTGGTAAACAAAAGACATTTAAAAAAATTCTTGACCTAAAAAAAAAAAAATTCTTGACCTCATAGAGCTTATATTCTGGTCTATGTGTAGGGTAAGTGGGACAAAGCAATGAACATACAAGTAAATAACAGAGTATGCTAGAAGATGTTCAGTGCTATAAGAGAAAGTCAAATATGGGAAGTAGGGTAAGGGGCTCTGGAGTGCTGGGGCAGTTGCAAATTTAATTGGAGTGGTCAGGAGAAGCCTCCTTGAGAAGATGAGATTTGAGCAAAAGGGAGTCAGCTGCATTCCTATTTGGTAAAAGAGCAGTCCTGACAAAAGAAGTTTCAGGACAAAGTTCCCATGGTGGGAGGATACGTATGTGTTCAAGGAACTACAGGAGGCCAATATGGACGAGCCAGTAGGAAGACAAGTAGTAGTCAGAGTAGATGAAGCTGAAGATCTCAAGTCTCTGTGAAGGAAATGGGAAACCACTGTATGGTTTTAAGCAAAGGGTCTGACTTACAATTTTTTTTGAAGATTTATCCATTTATTCCAGAGACAGAGAGAGTGTGTGAGTTGGGGGAGGAGCAGAGGAATCCCAAACAGACTCCCTGCTGAGCACAAAGCCAGATGTGGGTCTTGGTCCCTGGACTCTGGCATCATGACCTGAGCTGAAAATCAAGAGTCAGCCTCTCAGAACCGACTGAGCCACCCAGGGATCCCTTGACTTGTATTTTAAAAGAAGAGCTTAGGCAGCTTGGGCAATGATGGGATGTAGAGGGTAGGGATGAAACCAGGACACCAGGCAGGAGTTGATGGCAACAATCCAGCTGGAGATGATGGTGGCTCAGAACAAGAAGGGTGGCCATAAAAGAGGGCAAAGTGGTCAGATTCTAGATATATTATGAGGGCAAGGTCAACAAGATTCTTGATAGATTGGATATAAGGTATGAGAGAGGGTCAAGGATGACTCCAAGGTCATCCTCAGAAGGACGGAGTTGCCTTCAACAAAACAGGTTTGGGTGGGGGCCACAAGGAGTTTGGCTCTGGACATGTGCATCACACTTCAGTGAGGGTCTTCTTTTCAAAAGCAAGTCTCATCATGCCTGGTTCATCCTTATGTTTTCCGTCTTCCCTGGCCATATAAAGATGGAATTCCTCAAGGCTTATGACCCTCCATTGGATGTCTACCCCCTCTCTGGCCCCATATTTGTATCAGATTTCTCTTTAGGCTCATTCTTCCAACCACAC
Organism: Taxidea taxus jeffersonii; assembly: GCA_003697995.1. Lineage (NCBI taxonomy): Eukaryota > Metazoa > Chordata > Mammalia > Carnivora > Mustelidae > Taxidea > Taxidea taxus. Next base: position 28,779 of record ML109682.1, on the reverse strand, counting down.
TCGTCTCTCTTCAGCTCTTTGCACAGAGATGCTCTTTCTAATCTCTTCAGCTCCTTGAACACAGATGTTCTTTCTACTCTGCAGCACAAGCTGATTCCCCTGCCTGGAGTACCCAGCACTCTCCACTCCTGCTGCCCACATTCTCCATCCCATTTAAATCCTGCTCAAGCTTCAGATCTCAGCTTTGGCTTCTTTACTTGAAGGAAACCTTCAGGTCTCCCCCTGTGTCATGTCCTAATGTACTACATTTGTTTCCTGTAATTATGTAATTGTATGATTATTAGATTCACGGCCTTCCCACTAGACTGTAAGCTCCCAGAGGGCTGGATTTACATCTGTCTTACTCACCATGGTACCTCCAGTGCCTCACACAGTATCTGGCATATAGTAAGTATTTAGTAAATGTCTGCTGAATGAATGAATGATGGCTTATTACCCACTGCCAAAAAATATCAGCCTATACATTTACTCTCTTACAGAGTCTTTGTATAATTCTAGCATAAGGAGTACTGAACTAGGAAGAAACATAAAGGAAATAACACATTATCATTTATAATCATCCAGAGTTTAATAGGCCCATTCAGGAATCCAAGCCATGATGGATCCCTCCTCTCCTGTAATATGGCCTTGCTCACCAGACTTCTGGTTCCCCTCAGATTTACATTGTCCAGCCCTTTGAAGACCAGCTGAGTCATGTGATTTGCTTTGGCCATTTAAACTTGAGCCAAAGCGATTGGCATCAACTTGAGGCAGAGGCACTTGAAAGCAGGCGTGCAACCCTCCAGTTCCACCTGCCTGTATTAGTTTCCGGTGGCTACTGGAAGAATGCATCATGACGGAGTGGCTTAAAACAACAAAAAATCATTCTCTCACAGTTCGGGGGGCTAACAGTCCAAAGTCAAGGTGTCAACAAGGCCATGCTTCCTCGGAGGCCTGTAGGGAGGAATCTTCCTTTGATACTTCCAGGTTCTGGGCCTTGCTGGCAATCCATGGCAGTCCTTGTCTTGTGGAGGCATTACTCCAATCTCTGCCCCATCTTCACGTGGTGGTCTCCCGGTGTGTCTCCTCCGTGTCTTTCTGTCAAGGTCTCCCTTGCCATTCTCTCTTAAGGATGCCAGTTATTAGATTTGGGACCCACCCTAAGCGAGGATGACCTCATCTTAAATTGATTACATCTGCAAAGACCCTCCTTACAAACAAGGCCCCACAGCCAGATACCAAGGGTGAGAACATGAACATAGCTTTAGGCAGGGATGCAAGGGAACCCGTTCTCCCCGTGCAGCACACGCCGAGGTGGAGACTTCCTTAGCCTGGTTCCCTGGGTCACTGCAGTGGGACAGGTTGTGTCTCCCCATTCACCTCCATTCAGTTCCGTGACGCCCCCTGAGTTAGAGTAATGGGCTGAATCACCTGCCCTGGGTCAAGTATTTATCCCAATGGCTATTTGATGATGACGTTTTGCTGATTCATGCAAATTAAACATGCCTGTGCTGTCTATCTATTTCCTGTGACCTGTCTCTGGACTGTCTTCCATACTCTATATTCCTCTTGATCCTTAGTTAATGAGTGCCTGCCATATGCCTAACATTGTGCAGTGTGCCAAGAGGGATGTATGGGAAATTAGACACAAGGAGCCCAATTATAAGGAGTATATAATCTAATCTGGTGGATGAAACAGAAAAAAAACTATCAGCGTTGGCTGAAATTATCAGAGGACACCAGATAATATGACTTAATAAGAGGGAATGCCAACAGGATGTCTGGTTCGTTCTAGATTCTATGGTAAGCACTTTACAGGTGTTATATCCCTTCATCCCTGTGGAGGTTGTACCCCATTGGGCTGGTATTTTGTATCTGTTTTACAGGTGAGGAAACAAGCTTAGAAAGGCTTAAGCAGCTTGCCCAATGGTCATTCAGGATTCAAATCCAGGTTGGTCTGATTAATGAATTTGGGTTCCTATGGACTTGACCGACCCTTCAATTCAGATCAGCCTTGATAGCCTGCTAGTATATGGTAGTCCACACTGGAACTACACCAAGTTTGGTTCTCCTTATACAGTTATCCCTGTGCTGAACTTATCGTGTGACAGTATCAAGTTTGCAGTAATAAATAGAATAAAATAGTTAAGCTACTCTTCAATTTCAATCTCAGCATTGTTAAATGGGCCTTTCCGTCTGATTTGTCTGAACTAATCCAAACTCAACCTTTCATCTTTCCCTTTATAAGATGGAACTTTCAGACTTTAATTCTCTAAGCTGGCCATGGATGCAAAGATTTGTCATATCAGGAGCCATCACTTCTCCTCTAAAGCATTAAAAGTGATTAAAAGAAACAACATGGAACCAACCAACCCTATTTTTAAGTGTTTCCAACCTTGTTTCAAAACAGCCTTATGATGATTGTTTTCCCAACAGCCATGTATGAAGCCATCCACTTTTGAAATCTGATTTTCCTGTGTAGACACATCCTGTTTTCTATGCTTGGAGAAGCAGGGAATACCCAAGCTGGCACTCAGTTGTAGCAAATATGAAATAGGCCATTTTTTAAAAAATCGTAGGAATGTTAAAACCCATGTTGACTGGTTTTTACATTTCCCCGGCAGCATTCCCATGCTAGCGTTGGCATGGAGACTGGAAAAGGAAACTTTCCACCAATCTGTCACTTGCTACTGTTTCCACTTACTTTACTGGGAGTCCAATTTTAACAATTTTTTAAAGTTAAAACAAGTTTAATTCCTTTTTGTTTTGTTTTGTTTCGTTTCAGAATGTTTCTCAAACACAAAAACACAGGCAAAAAAAGATTTTAAAACTCCGTCAAAATTTGGTTTTCCAAATATTCAGCTGTTTAACATTCAGATAATTGCCTTCCTTCCCCCACCCCTTTTAGTCTGAATGCTTTGGCATGGGGAACCCCACAGTCTGAAAGTAACTTTGTCCCGACTCTCCTCACTGCCTTTATTAAAGAGGCTGAAAGACGCATCTGCTTCTCAACAGTTTCTGGTCCCTAAGGGACCAGGGAAAGCCAGAGGTTCTCACCATACAGGAACATAGTTGGGCTTCCCAAAACCTCGGCACAAGCAAAGTTGGCAGTGGTCACAGAGAGGTATTCTTGAAATCGTTTTCATTGAAGAAAAACGGGCTGTGATTCTTGGATCTAGGCTTGGGTGAGAGATGAAAGACAAATTTGTCACTCGTTCTCCCGTGGGTAGCCTAGAACCCAGTAGGCACTCAAGTCCTGTTTGCGTGAATGAATTACCACAGTGATGATGTATGGCATCTTCCAAGACTGAAAGGTGATTTTACTGGGCTGGAAAGTAAAAGATAGAGCTGCCTACCTATAGTTCAGGGGGCCTCATCCTGGCGGCCCTGAAGCCAGGCGTTCTCATTTCCCCTTGGCATCCTCCTGAACTGCTCTGCCTGACGCTGGCGCTGGCGCGACGTTACAGAAGGGAGGAAATGCATGTGAGGAGAATCAGGGAGGAGTGGGTCGGGAACAGATGTGAGCATAAAGGGAAAGCATTAGAAATGAAAGAAAGAAATTGGACGCCCACAGCTGGAAGGACAAACCGCACAGTGTCGTCAGGGATGTGGGATTAAGGGTGATTTTGCTTGCCCTTTGTTCTTTTTTTCTGTCTTCCACGTTTCCCGGTGTATTTGATGTGTCTTTTCTGTTCGGTTATTGGACCATGAGGCCAGACCCCAGCGGCCAGTACCTGGCATGCAGCAGGCGCCCTGTGAAGACCTGCTGAATAACTGAACGGGTTCAGAGGCTCCTGACCCTCCTCTCGCCGCTCCCCCGGGGTGTCTAACCGTCTGGCACGTAGTAGGAGCTCCCTAAACATCTGCACAGCAAATGAGCTGCAAGTTTTCGGCGCCGAGCACGTGGAGCTTTGGAAACCAGGGCAGTGAACGAGCGCGTCTCAGACCACAAAGCGGCTGGGGCGCGTGCGAGGAGCCGCGGGCGGAGGCGAGAGGCGGGAGGCGAGGCGCGGGGCCCCGAGCGGGGCGCCCCGCGGGGGGCGCTGCCTGCGTGGCGCCCGGGGCGGGTGCGCCGGGAGCAGCGCGCCGGCACGTGCTCGTCCCGGGGACGCCGGGCCGGGGTGGGCGCGCGTGTGCGCGTGGGGGCGTGGGGTGTGTGCCCGCGCCGTGCCCCCCGCGCGTGCTGCCAGGCGGGCGCCGGCGTGAGTCACGGCGGGGCTCGCCTTTATAACGGCCCGGAGGCTCGCGCCAGCCGCCCGCCAGTCCGCCCTCCCGCCGCTCCGCGCTCCAGCGAGCGCGCCCCGGCCCCGCGCCCCCAACGGCCCCCCAACCCAACCGCCGACTGGTCCCGAGGGCGCCATGAGGAGCCCGCGCTGCGCCCCGCTGCTGTTCCTGCTGCTGCTGTCGCCACTGCTGCTCATACCACCCGCTGGGGACGCCGCCGTCATCACCGGGGTAAGCGGCCCTGGGCGCACCTGTCTGCCCAGGATGCGCGCCCGCGCTGCGCCCCGGGGGGCTCGGGAGGGGAGCGGCTCGGGGAGGGTCGTCCCGGGCGGGGACATCTGCCCCAGGCACCCTTTGGCATTCTGGGAGAGGTGCCCTACTCCAAACGCAGCAGACTGCCCCAAATCTTAGGTGCGCTGTGGAAGAAAAAGTGACCAAAGTGTCACCCACCACCTTTATCACTACCTTCTCCCCTTTGCTTCCCTCTTAGAACCCTGCAAGCTCTCTCCTCGAGTTTGGTCTGTTTTTCTGTTAAGCTGAAAGAAGTTTGCTTTCAGAGTCTTCTGTAGCACTTCTTCGAGGCGTTCCAACCTTGAACCTTAAAATTTGGGAGGCCCTTACTGAAATGCACAGGGGGCAAGACGAGTATTTCCCATTCCTGAGACTTAACCCTCTGGTCAAGGAGTTTGCTCCCCTTGCACCCTCCGCAGAGATCCCTTGAAATAACTTGGTCGGAGGCCCTGTGTATGTTTTGAAAAGCAATGTGGGCGCTTCCTTCTGGTTTCCAGAGGGTCCTCCCGCCCCCAGCTTCTTGAGGTTTTTCTTGTAAAAGTTTTCCATTTCCAATTCCTGATAAAACACCTCTAGGGCTCCGGCATAATTAGGGAGTAGGTTACAATGTAGATGTTTGTTTCAACTTAGTGTAGTTGTCCTCATCATTTCTGAAAGTAGGAACTGAGTCAGTTCTCTCTTATTCTCACCAACAATTTTCTGTGTGGATTTCTGAAGTATGAGTTTACCATAGTCTACTTTACATCAGCAATGCAAAATCCCTACCATTTCCTGATTGCTCAACTTCTTTGCTCTTTTAATTTTTTTAAAGATTTTATTTATTTGGCGGAGAGAGACAGCAAGAGAGGGAATACACAAGCAGGGTGTGTAAGAGAGGGGGAGGCAGACTCCCAGCTGAACAGGGAGCCCAAAGCGGGGCTTGTTCCCAGAACCCTGGGATCATGACCTGAGCTGAAGGCAGAGACACTTAAGGATAGAGTCACCCAGATGTCCTGCTCTACTCTTTTATCTTTTTTTTTAAGTCTTTAATTATTTTACACCTCCATTAAATTAAATTGTCTAAGTGCACATTATGGGATTTTAAATAAAACTTACATGTTTGAATTGATGATATATAATGAAATATTGAAATTTGAGGGAAATCTGTCCTTGTCTTGAGAAAATAAAAGTTCCATAGTCTCCCAAGTGAGTTCATAGGTTTATAGCATCTTGAAAGCCCTTGTACAATAACAGTATTTGGTTATATCCAATAGGATTATAAGCATTGTGATATTTATTAAAATAGTTAGAGGTTTTTTGAAAGTGTATTTGAATAGCTTTGTCAGTCAGTCAGTGTGGTTGAAAAAAACTTTTTACAGGTCTTTCTAATATAAGAGTTGGAACATGGTTGGTTTTTTTCTCCCACTCTTCCCCTGCTGGCTCATTTTAAATTTCTCCTAATCCTCTGAGCCCAGAATTCCTTTGCAATATAAGTATCTTTTTGTTCCATTCACAGGACAACACTATTTGAATAGATCTGCAATGGGTTAGGGATGAAGGGCATTAGGAAACAGCAGTCTAATTAAAAATATGTAAACCTATGCATTTCTTTGTAAATATTTCCAGGAAGTGAAGTTTTTTGTTACAAAAGTGAAATTTTATCATATGGGATATTTATCTGTTAGAGAGGCTTAGAGTGGACTTCTGTGAGCTGTTTTTGTTGTTTTAACTCAGTGTTACCGAAAGAGAATTTTTAAAAAATTCCTCTAAGCAATGTAGCAATAAAGAAGCGTATTTATGTCTTCATGACAGGAACCATCTGGAGCCAAATGAAAAACCTGGTAACTTATCATCTTCAGGATGTTAAATATCCAAGTGATTGACTGAATTTTGGAAAAATTTTGGCTGGATTTTGATTGTCTTTTAAAAAGGGTTAGTGGGGCCTCAGAATTCCAGGTCTTGAGCATCTGTTGACAGAAAATACTGCCTGAAACCTCCACCTTAAATATTTACCTTTTTTGGTAATAGATGTAGCTATTTTGAAATTGATTTATGTTCCACATAGATTTGTTAAAACCATATTGGAAAAGATCACATACTGAACTTCTCATTTACAAAATGTCATGGCCATGTATACATGTCTCTGGCATACAGCTAAAAATTGGGAAATGGAAATGTTTGGATGTTTTCCTCTGAATGTCCTAATGCCCCAAGGTGAAAATTGATGTCTTGTCCACACAGTCATTTTAAATAGACTGAGGAAAAAACTCTAATGAGGGAAATAAACCAACCTTAGAGCAGGATGGTTGATAATTTTTAACAAAAATACAGTGAATGGGGGTGAACCCATATACTTATGTTTTGAGACTTGTGGCTGGCCCCCAAACTTTGAAGGAGAAAAGCCTTGAAGGAATGTTTTAGTTGTTTTCCAATAAATATTAAAAAATTTATATTTTTATCTAAATTATGGACTTTTTAGTTTCTTACATATATAGTACAGCATGTTTTTACTTTATCACTAGCAAAACAGATTATTAACACACCATTCACACAAAGCATCCTATTTTTTTGTTGATTCTAGGAACAATAGTTCTTCAGATCTATTTTCATGCAAATAAATTCAGACAGCATTATTTATTTCTATTTAGATAGAGTATGAAAACTCTTCCGTAGTTGATTCTTTAATTATTTGTATTTACAATTTTTATACTGGGAACAGATGCCGCCAGTAATCGTTGTTGAGAACTGCATCTGTCATTTGAATTTCTAAATCGGATTAATCTTAAAGAATAGTTCAACTGATTTTGTAATGTACCCATGTGTATACCCTCAGCCAATAATTTCCTTTTTGCAGCTTTCTCACCTGAAAAAAACAAAAACACACAAAAAACCAGTAAGCTAAGGCAAAAATCTTGGTTTGTCCATTCTCAACCTATGAAATTTCTTTCTTTAAAGAGGAAATGTGAAAATCAAGCCAGTGGTTTGAGAAACATCAAGTCTCACGAACCAAAATGCAAATATTTGAAAGGGAAAATGAGCACTTTTAAAATTTACATCAGTGCCTGTATGGGTCTGGAGCATTTCATGATAAATTTAGAGACCATCTAACTCCCTTTAAAAATAAATAAATAAATAAATAAGTTCTTTTTTAAAATTGGGCCCAATGTATTATGCCGTTAATAGGTATAAAATCTTGTGATTCAATTTATGTAGTTCCTAATGGCCATGTATGGCATAAGACTAATCCAGACTCGTTTTTCAAATTCAAAGCCAATTCAGCCACAAAACACTAGAAAAAGAGAGGTGATTTTCTGTGTGTTTATTTAAGATTTTTGTAATGTGTGGGCCATTTTTTAGGCCATTTTTTTTAAACTAGGAAAATCTCTTCTGTTCAGATTTTATGGTAAATATGCGCAAGCAAGTGAAGATTACAGTTCTTTTTTATATGTGTGATTATTAAAATCCTCGTGGTTGGAGATAAAAAGAGCATTTGTGACTGCTAATTTTAGATTTCCTTAGCCCATGTCTTGCCCGCCATCTACATTTATCTGTTTGTTTGTTACATTTCAGGCCTGCGACAAGGACCCCCAGTGTGCCGGAGGCATGTGCTGTGCTGTTAGTATCTGGGTTAAGAGCATAAGGATTTGCACACCTATGGGCAAAGTGGGAGACAGCTGCCATCCACTGACTCGTAAAGTTAGTACATATATTCCTATTCACAGTGGTTCTCTTACGTTGTGGTAACTCAACTCCCAGCAAAGCCTGTAGGGCATGAAACCCCGGGGTGTTGTGCTTGAAATTGTTAAGTTAGAGAAGATGGCGATGGAAAACTCCCTCCTCTCCCCTCCCATTTTAACCAACTGAGCCACCCAGGCATCCCTACTCTCCCCTCCCATTTTAAAGAACTGGGTCCTCTACCATTGTTGCTCTAGTGAATCATTTTCATATCCTTGCTGTCATGACATTAGCAACATTTCAGAAAAATAATTTCAAACACGGCAATTTGCCTAAAAGGGATTTAGGGCAAAAATACATGTGTGTAGTACAGTGTATATGCTTCTTTGCCGAAATCAGAGTACAGAAGTTCTTGAAAAGACTTTTTGTATCAGACCCACTGATAAGGCAGAAGTAAATAATTCTTTTGTTTCTTGCAGAAAATTATGCATGATCCAGTTATCCTTGTATCTTAATTTAAAAGTCCTTTATTTTCACTCAGTCTGTGCAGGACACTGTTCATAATCGTAGAGGTTAATGATATTTAATTTTCCAACTTATTCTGTTATCTAACAGCTCAGTGTCCCGATGACCTAAACAACACTTTACGGTTTTGGCAATGAGTGGCATGACCTGACGTAGGCAGAATTGGATGGTGCTTTTGAGGTGGGATGGTAGACGCTCCTGCCCACGAGGCCCGTCAGCGACATCACTTCAGGAAGCGGGGTGGGTTAGAGGCAGAAGGGAGCAGAAAGGTGTGTGGAGTTTAGAGAGTCTTGGCCCTTCTGAATCAAAACTTGAAACAGTGGGATCTCAGTAAGATACCCCCGGGACGCCAGGTGGTGGTGCCTTGCTCCCTAGCGCCACCTCCTGGTTTTACCCAGCAACAAAGGGAAGTCGGGAACCACGGAAGGGCCCGTACCAGGCCAGGTGGCTTGTTGGAGGCAGAGCTCCATGTGTCCTCAGTGTTCTCTCCTGTTTAAAATAGATGGAATGTTTGCAAAGTAGTCTACCTCCTGGACTCTACCTTCCACCTTTTTTTTTTTCCCCACATGTGTTTTAGGGTGGACAGCTGTAGTAGAGCCCACCATCTTCCCTGTCCTTGACAGTTGTGGATGACAGTTACTGTTTTGACTTTGTCAGGGTGAAGGTAATGAAATAAACGGGCTTCTGTTGAGCTCTGAGAGCTGTAATAGGGACCCCACTTGTTTGGGTTGGTCTGAAGACTGAGTTTGGCTTTCCTGTGGTTTCCTTGAGAAATACTTCCTGTTCCATTTAGACCATCCCTCCCCGTGGCTTCACTGTCATTGTCACATGTGACATGCACCTTTTATTTTTGGCCATTTTAAGACAGGAAAGGTTGTAAACTGTTAGTGGTCTGTCTATATATATATTTTTTAATGAGATTCTTTTTTTTTTTTTAAGATTTTATTTATTTGACAGAGAGAGATCACAAGTAGGCAGAGAGGCAGGCAGAGAGAGAGAGGAGGGAGCAGACTCCCCGCGAGCAGAGAGCCCGATTCGGGGCTTGATCCCAGGACCCTGAGATCATGACCCGAGGGGAAGGCAGAGGCCTTAATCCACTGAGCAACCCAGGCGCCCCTAGTGGTCTGTCTCAATGCCTGACTCCCGGAGAGGAGGTGACACCAGCCCAGCCACCTTGGGCACTGATGGCACTTTTGCCCTCACCCTTATCAAGTGCGAGTCAACTTTTGTACTTTGGAGCCACTGTCCTTGAAAAGTTTCCTCTCAGTTCTTCTAAGAATGTTGTGGTTTTTGTGCAGTGTTGGTATACCTTTCCACTCTCTGCATACCAGAATTGTGCAGCCTTTTTGCTAAAACAAGTAAATACTGACACATTCTATGCAACCATTCTTTGCCATAGCAAAGTGCCTTTGTCCCTTGTGGAGGACTGTGACATACGTGCCAGACACCCTGCCCTAAATGTTGTATATGCGTTTCTCATTTCACACAACAAGCCCGTGAGGCACATTTGTTTCCTGTATGTTCTGCGTTCAACCACGGTAAGCCTCAGAGGGACTCAGTGATGGGCTGAGGTCACCAGGTGAGAGGGCACACAGCAGCATGGAACTTCATGTCTGGCTGGTGCTCTGCTGGTTGTGGAGTGTTAGTCCCCATACTCTCCCGCCACCCTGAAAGGGGGTTTACCTGAATACTTTACCAAAGCTGGTCGGTGTGGGATGAGAGACAATGGTCCCTCGTGGAAATTTGTCACATCCTGTAGTTCTGATGAGTTTTCCAAATCCGAGGTATTTTTTTAAAAATTTTATCCATTTATTTGACAGACAGGGATCACAAGTAGGCAGAGAGGCAGGCATAGAGAGAGGAGGAAGCAGGCTCCCTGCTGAGCAGAGAGCCCAATGTGGGGCTCCATCCCAGGACCCTGGGATCATGACCTGAGCCAAAGGCAGAGGCTTTAACCCACTGAG